>CM033619.1:38537173-38699673 GCA_019453435.1 Rhinogobius similis
GCAAAATAAATAAAATAATCAAATGATTATAAGATTATTATAAAAATGTCATGAAACAGATGGATTGTATATTCTGAAACAAATTCATTCATCACTGACCTTGCTTTTCTGATTGTACTTGTCAACATTACATCATGTTCTGAAAAGTAGTGAGCACATTATTCCAGTCAGCTGCTTATCTGTCCCTCTATCAGGCACTCCCAGTGATTAAAGACTTTTAGCAGGGCGCTGTGACCAGGCTGTTGACCAGAAACCCTTCCAACTCGTGGAGATAAATGGGCCATTAACACAATAGGTAATATGCAACACCCCAGACATGACTTTTGGTTTCATAACGCCAAAGTAAATGGCAGGGAGATATTAGACTCCCGTGCATTGTGAAGCAGGTCTGATAATCTGATTATTTGACACTTGCCAATGATATTAGAGGAGGAAAGCATGCAATCTGACCTAAGGACAAAGCACTACCTGAATTTAACATGGAATACGTAATTTAAAATGCATATTCAATTACATAGCCCACATTCAAACAAGAAACCTGAGTTTTTCAACCCATTTTATGTAATTTTTCAATGCTTGCTTCCCGTGGCAAGCAGACAGGTTCTTCATAATAATAAAAGGAAAATGGGAGTTTATGACCCACTGTAAAAAACAAATTTATAGACTCAGAGATTGTGAGTCAATAAAAGCCCATGTCAGCATGTCAGTACCAAGACCACAGTAGAATGAATAATTATAATACTCATAAAATAAAAATCAGTTTACACTTGTCTTGGTATGATCCATGGTTTATCCAAGTTTGGTCCTGATGTAGACTTGTTTGGTTTAGACTTGATCTAAACTTAGATTCATTTATGGTTTAGTCATAATTTTGCCGTGTGTTGGAGTGTGACAGAGCCTGAAGATGAAGTCGTGCTTCTCACCTGATCGTGAGGAAGAAGTTGGCCCCCACCAGATCGTCTCTCTCTGCCTTCCTCTTGCCCATCTTCCAGGCCTTCTCGTCAGGTCCGCAGGTCAGAAAGTGCTGGAACACGTCGCAGCGCGCTAACACCGGGTGGCTGGTCATGTGGTTCATCCACCACATTAGCCCCTTCCTCCTCTTGGAGATGAAGTCCTCCTCGAAGCGCCCCGTGGCCTGCTTCTCTGGCAGGTGTGGAACCGAAATGACAGGGAACCGCTCCACCAGACGGGCGTAAAGCCAGTCAAAGTGTTTATACCTGCGCAATGAGAACAATGCAATCAGTTATTGATGATGGAAAGAATATTTAATGACATTGTATTAATTTTGTTTCATTGGAAGGCTAAATAAGATCATTCACACACGCACACTATACTTATATATATATGTGGAAAGGAGGCTGAAATGTCTTGCCTAAGGACACAATATATAGATAGATATAGATATGATAGATAGATAGATATAGATATGATAGAATGCACTAGTGACACTGCTGCGAGCTAGCCAGGAGTCGAACCTAGAATCTTCTGATCCGTAGTCAGACACGTGATCCATTGCGCCACTAGCCCTTTATATGCTGCCTCACTGTGGCACCTGGTATTCTCAGTGGTCAAGGACAAACCATGTCCAACCACTGCAGAGATCTGACACGCTTGAGCATTCTCGAGATGGTACGGCCGTATATATTTGCATAGCCTGATGGGTTTGTTAGAATATAGATTGGACTGATGTGGCAGTAAACCACGCAAGGCATTATTATCATACATGATTAGGCAAAGATTTGAATAGAATTTTGCATGTTGGCACGGCACGGCTGCACAATCCCTTTCCAAACTCTGCCCTCGCTTCTATTGCGTATAAATCAATCATTGCTATGAGTGTGTAAAAAAGACTATTAAAACCATGTCTCAGCCTAAGGTGAGAAGTTTCCTCAAGTGGATTGAATGGAAACTTCATTTTCTTTAGTTATACTCGAGAGGCCTGCAGTCAAGAAATCAATGTGGAAAGCATAACTCCCAGAACAGGAGGATAAGACAGCAGTCGGTCAAGTCTGTTTTTGCCATTTAGCAGAAACAACTCTTGCATTTACAAAAGCCACATGAGCACCATTTTGCCCGTGTGAATTGGTTAAATGCTGTTTCCAATGGGTTGGTTCCTTGTTTTTTTGGTTATTGGCAGTAACAGTTTCATAAAAGAAGGAGGATTGTTAACTGAATTCTACTACGTGTGGTATTCAGTCTCTTTCAGCCGCTGCTTTGGGGTCTTGCTGATGGAAAACTTAATGTATGGGTTGTGTTCATACATGAAAGCTTGAAACATGCCAAAATGAGGCCTAAGCACTGTCTGTTGATCATGTGTAGAGACAAGTCACATTACTAGTGTTGGTTTTGTTATGCCCTTGGGCAAAACACTTCACCTACATACCTTATGTGATAAGAGAAGGGAGGGACGAAATGGTACAGTCTGAGGAATGAAAACTGTAAGAAAACTTTGAGTGTCTAGGGAAGTTACAGATTAAACATCCTTATAATCATTATTACTTCCCCCTCCTTGTTGTCGAACTATGGGGGGAATTGTGTGTTTAGTGGTAGAAGCCGCTGGTACATTATGACTGCCACTTTCTGTCAATCAGCCCCAGGGCAGCTGATGTAAACACCAGAGGGTGACTGTGAAGTGGAGTGAAATTAAATCGACTAATAATTATGATGTAAAAAAGAAGAAGAAGAAGAAGAAGAAGAAGAAGAAGAAGAAGAAAGGACAACACTAAAAAAAACGGATATCTAGCCTCGCTTAAAATCACTTTACACAATTTTATTATGGATTTGACTCATTTTTACTAAATTAAGTTCAATTGTTCTTGTGACTTATGATACTACTCTGGTTTCAATACATTTCTGACAGATTTTGTCCAGTGCAGTTGGCCTATTGAGACAAGTCTAATTAAATAATCCATATTCATCAAGTAAATAGATATTAACATAACATGGTTCAAACTTCTGAACTAATATGCTGAATTCAATTAAATTTAACAAATCTAGAAATTCACTTTTTCCAGCGTAGGCCTGGTGTGACCACAAGTTGTTGAATGTGATGGAACGTAGAGGGACAGACTTGGGAAATTGAAGTTCACAGTTCATATTTTCTTTTTTTTTTCTCATCAATTGTAACACACAAAGAGGGGTATTAATAAGGACATGTTATTTGTTTTAAAGTGCTTACATTTGCCACTTGGTTATTGAAAATGGTTTAGCATCACATCCATGCTTTTTGTGCAAGGTTTAATAACACACGTTTTTTGTTGACGTCTTAATACCATTTGGTAAGGTATTCAAAGCCATCTACAAATGCTAGTGAATGCCTTATAAGTGCATAAACGAATAACAAGTGTTTATTAATGTCTTGTACAAAGGAGTCTTATTTTAAAACGCCCCTTTGGTTTTAAAAGGCCGTGCAGCTCAACGAAAAGAGGCCACATGCAGATCTTGACGCAACTATTACCTGCGGTTGACTTGCACGTTGGTGTGTGATGGAGTGAGCCCATAAGACATGTAGCTCTTCATGCCTTTGAACTTTGTCTGCTTGGTCGGATCATCGATGGTGCACGTGAAGGGATACGGGTCCTCCTGCCACTCGGGCCCGTGCTTCCCCGTCACCACACAGATCCTCTCCCCGTCCCTCACCAGCGCGCTCGCCTCCCCGAGCAGAAAGGCCTCTCCTCCGGACTTGACAAAAGTCGAAAACCTGTTCAAGTTCCTCCCCACCGTGGCCGTGCTCTTGGCTTGCAGCTGCTGTTGCTGCTGAGCGCCGCTGCTGCTTCTTCTCGCTGATAAGGACGTTGTCACCGGGTACAGCGGGGGCGTGGTGCCTAAAGTTTGGGGTGGATTGGCTGTGGCAGGTGAGGAAGGGTCATCCCAGTCATCGTCCCAGTCATCGTCGCTGCCCTGGCTGGTGTGGAAGCTGCTCCCACCGCAACTTCCACTTCCACTGCCTCCCCCAACCCTTCCTCCTCCTCCTCCTCCTCCTCTCTGGGACTCCGGGGACGCAAAGGAGGAATGGATGGTGGATTTGGGCGAGGAGAAGCCGTTGTTGTTGGCGGTGTTGGAGGTGATTTGGTCCCGGATGATTTCCACGTAAGACGCCGGGAGGATGCCACTCTCACCCCGGCTGTTCTCGCCCTCCAACCAGCCTTCCAGCTCCTCCTCGCTGAACAAAGTGACCAGCTCGTTCTCGTAAATGGAAATCTCCCCAGGGTTTTCCGAGTGGAAGTCGTACAGAACTCTTGCCTTTAAAGCCATCGTTAATTCACTCCAAACTTGCGCTTTTCAGTCTGCAGCTTTTCTTTCTCGTTTTACGCACAAGCAGCGACGGACTTTCAGCTACTTTTGCCAAACATCCCAGCGCTGTAATGAAGATGTATGCATTACCAAGCTCGTATCTTGCTCCCACCTCCTCTCGCAGTGGGTTCAGATAACATTTCTTTCCACGCAAACTTAATCCAACATGGAAAAAACGCACACGAAACTGCGCCTTTACGAACGGTCCGAGGTGCGTCCGATCCAAAACAGACGCGCGATGCTCAAGTGGAGGATTTATCAAGCTTGTCCAAAAAGTAGCGGAATTCTTTCTCTAAGATAAGGCCGGGGGAAGTCCTTCTTTCTTGCACAGCGCCGAGATGCTTGTGCGTGAAGGCACCAGTCCTAACACGTACTAGAGTCATGACTAATAGAGGGGAGGAGCCAGTGGCAAGTTTGGTCGAGTCGCTCACTTTATGGATGGAAAAAAGCTCTATTCCATGTTTATAGCGCCAACTTGAAAAGAAAGATACATTTTAATAGCTTTAATCCAGTTTGATGAAAAAGGGCAGCTGTAATTGGCCAATGTAGACTTAATTGTTTTCCACATTACAGCATAGCCAATAATAGTGAAATTGGGATCATATTGGCAAACTATGAGCGTTTTGTTGTGAATGTAAACGTTCTAAAGAAACCTGCTTCCTTAGAGAAAGAGAAAAGGCCACTGCGTTGAATTACAGTTGCTTGAAGGAAAAATAATTATATCACAAATTACACCCATTAAAATATAAATATATCTATTTGAAAAATAAATAAATAAATAATATATATATATTTAAAAGGACATTGATAAAATATCACGAGGCTCATGTTAGCAGGCCAATATGACGATGTTATGTCTAGCAATTTACAAACATTAACAATTAACAACAAACAACAATTCAAACATTAACAAATCAATGACTAAAACAATTAAAACAGGCCTCCCACTAGCACCAAAATGTAGGAGAAAGAATACAGATAAACTAACATTATTCAGCAGAACAGAAAATGAATTAGGCATTTTCAAGTGTTGTCCACTAGGTGGCAGTGTTTGATCAGATATTAATTAAAACCCAGCATCCACGCCACAGGTTTTAAGAAACATAAATTAAGAAAACATCCTCAGTTCACAGATTAAAGAAATTATGATGGCATCAAATGCTGCTTTGTATATAATGTGGATAGAACTTTGTTTATGACATTTGTAGGTTAAAACCACATTGGAAAAACCGAGAGTGCACAGTAAAGCCACAGTAAAGCCACTAGGAAAACTTTAAAAAAATATATGTATGTTCTGAAGAATAGCCTGTGTGTTAATCATTTGTATGATTAGATGGACATTTGGTTACATTTTGATCCAGAGCAATAAAGCAAAGAATTAGATTTGTGTTGACCACTTTTAATATTCAAACATGATTACAAATGAATAAGAATGTAAAAATGCCAAAAGGTACAGTTCAAGGTAATGTGTGACTGGTGACAACCAGCGTGACTGGTTTTCAATTATATTGTAACAATGATAGTAAATATTTTTCTACACCAGCAATCCATATGTTCAACAAAATTAAATGACACAATGTCTTAAAAGACAAGGTTAAAGGAGATATAGATCATTTGTGTAAGCATAGTCCATATCCTACAAAAAAATGTAAAAGCTCATGATGGAGGCTCCAGTCGTGGGATGACGGGAAGGATAAGGTTTCCAAAAGATGAGTCCTGAGTGATGAAGAAGCCTGTCGAGTGTGCATGTGCGTGCTGCAAGACAGGACAATTAGCCATTCGTCAGTCAAAGAGGGAAAACTCAGAAAAAAAAGAATATAACATGAAAGGTACTTTAGTTTGAAATATTTTGGCGTGTGGCATAGCTTACCTGCAAAGCAGCTTTTTGTTGTGCAGCAAAATGCTGTTGCTCTGCATTGTCTCTGAATTCTTTCATTGGCCTGGCAAGTGCAATGCTTCAGAAGAAGACAGAGAAGGCAGCGCCATTTGAAGAAAAGGTCTATACAGTTTTCATGCTAAAGAAAGGGATTTTGTAAATAAAGGGTAAAACCCCTTTTGGCCTCAACTAAATCCTACCTGGCTCCTGGGGTGTTCATGGACTGACTTGTCTGGATGAGACGTCTCTTCTCCTTGTCCAGCTCAGCGAGGATGGCCACTCGGGCTTTATTCGGGAAGACTAAGGGTAAAGTCAAATTGGACAGCTCATTACAAACCCATGATGCATAATGGCCTGCTGTAGAATGATTACATTTAGGGCTGTAGTTCTTTTGTCCTTTATTTCTATTTTATGGGGATTGTAAGGATTGATATGGATCACAGCAGGAAAGAGAAAGACTTGAACGAGATAGTTTGAGATTTGAGAGTGAATTATGTTTATAAGCTGTCTTTTTACAGATAAATTGGCTACACTGATTACTACAATTTTTCCCCCCTATAAATCTATGGGTTGGCGTGAACTCCAATGATCATGTGGTCTTGTCAGTGCAGTTTGGGTCAGATACAGCGTAATCATAAAGATACTAGAGTTTTTGCCAGCCTTAGTCGACTAACTGATGCAAAGAGCATGTCGTTAATCGATCAAGACTACTGATTTTTCGTAAGTCGACTACTGCAGCCCTAAATAAAATAGACAGGAAAGCATGTGATAGATACACTATATTCAAATGAAATAGTTGAACAGCATGCTATAATCCTATAACGCTAGAATAGTCACACGTGTATCTATTATTCATTTGTAGCCTATTCAGTAATAGTCAGGGCCTAGAACAATAATAACTGCGAAAGGAGTGGAATTACTTCAAGTCATATACAAAGATAAAATGATAAGACACATATAATAACTTTACCTGGAGCATTAGCAGCCATATCAGTAAAAGTGTCACAACAGAAAGTCTATGAAGAGTTTTCAGGTTCAGTTCTTCTCAGCAGCGCCGCAACAATGGTACTTAGTTGTCAATAAATACACCAAAGATGACACTGGTTTGTGGGACTGTTTGTATCCACATATGAAATATGACACTGTAGGTGTTAGTGTACACAAGGTAATCGATCATTTAAAGTTTAAAACGGCATAAAAACTAGAAAGAGTGGGAGACTGGAGCCGCATTGTGCAGTTGTTCAGCGGCTTTTATCCGGAGCACTGCAGATGAACCACACGATGCCTCACGCTGTGGAGCACCTCAACAGGCTCAAAACGTATAATTACAAACTTAAACTGGCTAACAATGAAACTATAATAGCTTTAAAAGACTTTGGGGATTTGTGTTGTATTTAGGTGTGAATTTGTTTATCCATTTGCATTGGTAAGAAGGGGTTGTGTTGCTCATATTTTCAATAGACGATCTCAAAAGTTCGGCTTCGTCATTAATTGTCACGTGATCTACATGTTTACTTCCGGGTTGCAGGGGTTAACTTCCGGGGTTGTGTTTGTCAGCTGACAGTTGAAACAGCGCTGGAGCATCTCCACAGACCAAACCCTGAAAACGCAGAAAAAGCCGCGTCTTTCTCCGCGACCAGCCTCGGACACACGGACAGAGCGCGCCCTGTTCTCGGCACTCGTCCTCCGCCACACGCAGCATGAGTGTCGGTGCTCCGCGGGGCCTGGCCAGCTCCGGGCAGAAACCCATCACGGAGATCACACACCCGCTGTCCGCCGCTGAGGAGCCCCTGTCCCCGGGGCCAGGAGCCACCGTGAACACAGGCGGGGACAAGGTACAGTCTGTCTCTGTAATCTATCATATCAATCTTAGTATTGTTTCATGGTACAGTCTGCTACACGAACGAGCTGGAGAGTGAGAGGAGGAAAAACAAACGGCAAACTAGTGGAAGTCATGCATTCACATGCTTCTACCACAACATCTGTCGTTGTGGCCAACATTTAAAGCCAGTGTATCAGGTGGGATCCTAACCTACTGCAGATTACACCACAAGAGGATATTTGTGCCCATCTGCAAAACAACTGTGATTTGAATACCTTATTTAATGGGAGTTGGATACATAACCCTGGAGACATTCTCAAATGTGTTAATGTTGCAATTTAGTAGTTAGTAGTAGTAGTTTTGAAGCTCCTATGAAACAAACAAAATGTGACTGTATGCAATCTTTCCATTTGGAGATTGTCTTTTTAGGGGTAATTAAAATGTATATTTTTACAGCCTGAGGCTTAGACTTGCTTATTATATATTAAAACATTGGGCCACATAACTAAGTTGTCCTTTTAAATGCTCACGTACCCTCACCTCAGATTATGCCTGATCTCTGGTGTTGTTGGTGGGATGTGATGATGTAAAGAAATGCAATTCTGTAAACTGTGATTACCAGTGAGAGTTAACACTGCAGTGGGAGAAACTTGCTCTCCGTCAGCAGCTCTGCTCAGTGTTGTTGGGATTCTACACCTCTGTGTGGACAGACACTTACGCTCTGCACTTTTTCTGATGCAACTTGAATGAGGAAGTTTCAAAATGCTTTTTCAGGACTTCACAATTTTTGCTTGGCAAAATTGTAATTAAAAATAAACCTTTACCCTTAAACTTATTCAACTGCTATTATATAGCATAATTGTGGTTTTACTTGACAGTAAATAATCAACAGCATGGGTGATTCTTTTTCATACTTAGCATTCATTGTTCATTAACATCCATGAATTTATTTATTGACCTTTTTTTAACCAAGAAAGTCCCTCTGAGATTTAGAACCCAGAAGGGAGGAGCCTATGGTATTCATTTCTAGCTTTTTAAATGAATTGACAGATTGCAGAAATCAGATGACTCCCGAGAGAAGATCTGCTTTTAAAATATTAAATTATTTTATCAGCTGCATATCTGAATCAACACGTGTGTTGTAAAGACTGAAAAAGCTTTTGTGAAATAGTTCCTCTTGAGTCACTTAGACTTTGTATTTACTTTCACAATTTCCACACCAGATCCAGTTTCCATGTCTTTGTATAAAGTGTATCAGGGTCAAAAGATAATCAGGGTCAGACTTTTTATACCAACATGAAATGGCATCCTCTATTCAAGTGAATTTGGTACCACTGACTTAGCTTTAATAAAAAAATGAATGAAAGTTAAAATAGCTCAGTGCATTTATGCATTTTCTTCACCTTCTTGGTCATATTGGTGAAAGAGAATTATGAACTCATGCCATAAATTCTTTGCCAGTTTCCATCCATTCAATTTGACCCATGAGAAAAGTATTGTCACATTGTGCCAGTAGCAGCTTAACAAGAGCTGTATTGAAAACTACAACAATCTTCCAATTCTTTAGTTTTTGTCATCACTCCATGTCCACAGGATAACGGGCTGACCAATGGCACGCCGGTAGAGACGTCAAGCCCCGCCTCCGTATCTTCTCTGTTCAACCGGCTTCAGTTGGATGATGAGCTGGATGTGGATCCCTCCTCAGAAACCAGGGACCTTTTTGTGACCGTGGACGATCCAAAGAAGCACGTGTCCACCATGGAAACCTACATCACCTACAGAGTCTCCACTAAGGTCAGCTGCTGCCTGCTCACAGCGCCGAGCAGCACTGTTTTGTACACACACATTCAAATTCCACGTAGCGTTTTGTTTTGACGATAAATTTCGGTAAGGAATGTCACAGTATTTTACTGTTACGACAATCAATCAATAAAACTTTTTTCATTCAGAATTATTGTTAAATATATGAAAGCTGGAACAATATTTTTTGGGGCTCAATATTTACCTTGTGTACGTATTTTTTGCACTTGAGGTGAACCTTTCCCTTATATTTGTAGCACATTAAGACTTGCTGAAGAGAGTCGAATAAATAACTTCAATGAGTCATTATGAACCATAACTGATCACTTTTTACTGTATTTTTGTGCTATTTATTTGTTGCAGCTCAGGTTTTGTTTATGATATATGGTTCTTCTTAGAAAAGGGTTTACTGGGATTATCCTGCTTTATGTTTATTGTGTCAATGTCATAAAGTACTTTCAATAGTTGTTTTTTCAGTTTGATGATTTCTGTAGCAATATATTGTGCTTCCAAATGTTTTATTGTGAGTGATAAGCCTGATTTCAACAGGTGGATTTAGGTTAAGGCTGTGCAATGAATCAAACTTAAATATAAACTGAATTTTATTGGACGCACTTAGCAAATCGCAAATGCTGCAAAATAGCGTAATTCTTTCCACAAACAACAAAATATCCAGTTTTATTCTGCATAAAAAGCTAGATTTGTACAAACATGTTCTGAAACACAAGAAATTATTTTATATTTTTGTTTTATCAGTTCAGAGGCCTATTTCACTATTTTGTCAATTGTCCTGGACGCTTTTAAAATGTGAACTTATAAATAAATAAATAATAAATAAATCGCAGTCTAATCACAATACTGGTCAGAAAATTAGCAATTTGATATTTTTTCCCAAATTGTGCAGCCCTAATTTAGGCCTTGTCAATTTCAGTCAACATTACATCCAAATGTGTATGAACAGTATGAAAAATACCTGTACAGCAAGTGCAGTCTGTAATACTTAAGTGAAGAAAAAAAAAAAAAAAAGGTTAGGCTGAGGGCATGGCTCAAGGATTAGAGCGTTCACCCACCTCAAAAGTGGGCTGTAGTTTTGTTTTTTTCCCCCATTCAATTTAAATATTCAGAAAATATTTGAACAGTCTTGTCTTGCTCTTGGTTGAGGTTCAAGCATCGCACAAAATGTGAATGGATCATAAAAATAAGTACAAAACTAACTCAGAAACATCTTATTTAAGGAGAGAAAGGTTATTTGTTGCGCTGCGTGTGATCAGTGATAAATTGGAGCATAGCTGCAATGGTGTTTATTTGGTTTTCTACCTCTGTTTACTTGTAATTTTTTAGATGTCAGGTACAAATTAAATATTTACCAGAGCCTTTTATATGTGTTATCTAAAATGTGAGAGAGCTGCTACAGTCCCTGATGTTTTTTGAGCTCTTACAGGAGAAAATGTCATCGCTCACCATTGACTCTTATGTGTCACTCTGCTAAAATTCAAAATGTTGTGAAGTCACCTGCATAGCCTCTATAATCAGATTTTGTAAACACAGCCACTGTTGCGGTGTCCATAGCCCAGTGATGAATGACTGGAGGTGACTGGAGGGGCCAAAGTCTAGAGAAGCCATGCTTTTATCTGTAAACACCAGGGCAGCTGTGGCTCTACAGAAGTAGTAGAGTGTTAGGAGTGAATAAATGATCCATGACATTGTTAAGAAACTTTGAGCATCTGGGGAAGCACCACATAATATCATGTGCATCACTAAACCTACTTACAAGTATAGCTTTAACCATTTTTTGTGACTATTTACATACAGAGAAATATGATAATCAAAAGTAACTGTTGTATCTAGAAGAACTCTTTCAATCTTTAAATAATTTCTCTGTCATTTTTGTCCATATTAGTTTTTCCTCTTTTTTTTGCACAATTTCCCTTGTCAAAACCTGCAGGCGTGAACAGTCAGAAAGAAATTTGATTTCTCACATTAGATGGAAGTATTTACATAACATTTCAATGATCTGATAAGTCCAGAAATAAGATACTGATCAGATATTTCATGTGCATGTAAATAGCCAATGATGCAATGGTATCAGTCTTCTTCATTTTCTTTAAACAAGTAGTGCCCTTAAAAGTTTTCACACAAAAGAAAGGAGAATCTTAAACATTCTTAATTTGGAAAACTAAAACTGTGCATACAAGTCTCCAGTCTCATGACACTTTACCTGAAACAACAGAAGTGGATTGAAATATAACACTTTTGGACTTTGCCTTGTGAGAGCGGGGCAGCGGCTGGAGACAGACGCAGTCGTGTGGCGTCATGGTGACAGTTGCTGTGTGCCGAAAGACTCCAAGGCTTTAGACAAATATCACAGACCTACACTAAACTCCAGTGTTAATTGAATGTGTGTAGGGGTCCAGTGTAGAAAATCCGCTCCATCAGCTGCATTTCAAGGTCAATACACACATGTAATTCTATATGACCGAGGAATGACTCATGTCTGGAGCCTTAGCACTCCACTGTACAGGCTATCTTTGTGGTTATACTTCCGTGTACAAAGCACACAAAGCATTCATTCTGTTTGTATGACAGTTATGTTAAAACCTATTTACATCTGTGCAAATATAGCACTAAAGTTTCAGCTTCAAGATAATTCTTCTATCGTAATAATATTCTTTAGCCATGCCAGTACTTACAACAGAATCATGGCCTAAAAATATATTTATATATTATATAAAGGACACATTTTAGTCAAATTTTGATCTGACTTTTTTAATAATTAATGATCAGCTTGGGACTTCCTAACTTACAGGTTTACATCCAATCATCTGTTAATAAAAGCATCCGGTGTGAAGCGGAGTTTGGACTTTGGAGGAATAAACTTGGAGGAATAATAAGTTTTGTGTGCGTTTTAAACAGCACTGGAGTGGAAAGCATTCAATTGTTGCTGAAGCAGAGGTTCATCAAAAAAAAAAGAAAAAAAATAGTCTTCATGAATCATTAAAAGTAATATTTATTTATATATCACATAGAAAACTGAGATCAATGAATACAAGAAAAACAATTGTGATTATATATTTTTTAGATTCAAACATTGTTGTCATGAGCAACACTTCTTTTATTGCATTGTTGATCGTTTTCTTTAGACCGTGGGTGTCCAAACTTTCTTTAAGCAGGGCCGCATAGTGAAACACACAGCAGAGGGCACAGACCGGTGGTTAATATTGTGAATCAATCAAAAAAGTTGCATTTACCTGAGGCGCAATCACACCTTCATTCAGTCTCTGTATCAGGCCTATAGCAGGTTTGTCGCACACCAGAATGTTACATATAAAGGTTATAGTGGTAGTGGATTTTAAACTTGCTGTAAAATTACTTCTCAGGGTAATGTGGGCCAATTCACCAAGTTTTAATTGCACAGATCTTGTAAAAACAAAAGCCTGTATTACCTCTTGTCTGTTTAAATGTTTTTCACAAAGCCCACCCATTTTTTAAAATGTGTATTAAAATTTTTTCAAACTGAAAATATTTCTTTTCTTGCAGCGTTGTTGCCACACCTATCACTGTTCTTCTAACCTACCTTTTCTGTTATGCAAAACTAGACTTACCGTTTCTTGGTCATGGATGAATGATTACATTATTTCATTTCCACTGTACTTCATGCACTGTTTTGTCATTAGCGTTGCACAATAGAGCAATAAATTGAATCTATCGCAATGACACCAACCTCCATCTGAAATGAAACTGAAATGTATGTTTTTAATATTGAAAACACTGAAGAAAGCAGATTTTTATTCATTAATAGTACTATTCAGTCAAAAAGATACTTGATGTAGTCACGGTTATGCCTGTAAGTTTTCATTTTGGCAGAGTACATTAAGGCATGAACATATTTGCTTTAATATAGCTTAAGTCATGGTGTCAAAAACTATGTTCAAATATCACATAATATTGCTATCACAGGGCTTAGCCATATTGCAATGATTTCCGATATTGTGCAGCCCCAATCATAATAACAGTAGTTGCACTGCCTTTTGAAATCCACCATGAGCTAATTTCTTTTTCAGACGACAAGGATAGAGTTTGACCTGCCAGAGTACAGCGTGAGGCGGCGCTACCAGGACTTCGACTGGCTCCGAATCAAGCTAGAGGACAGCCAACCCACGCACTTGATCCCTGTAGGTCACACAAGACGTAACCGCCACTTTTCCCTCCGATTCCACACGCCTCATTTAAACTGTCTTCTCTCTTCTTTTCATTCTGTCCATCCAGCCGCTGCCAGAGAAGTTTGTCATGAAGGGCGTGGTGGATCGCTTTTCGGAAGAATTTGTGGAGACCAGGATGAAAGCTTTGGACAAGTTCCTGAAGAGAGTGGCTGACCATCCTGTCCTCTCGTTCAACCCACATTTCAAGGCTTTCCTGACTGCGAAGGTACAACGACACACAGTTTAGCGAAGATGAAGGGACAGTAAACACATTTGTAAAGTGTTTTCCACAGAGAAGCTGATGAGTTTGTTGTTATAGTTACATAGTCCATATAGTTTTGCCATGAGACATTTTAAGTTTAATGTCTATTATGCAAATTTAAAGGCGCACCATGTAACTTTCAGCGTTTCCCTTCAATAGAGGAGACTACTTGCTTGTTGTATTATCATAAATATTGTCACTTTATTTAATATTCAATCAGTAATATATTGATTAGTAGAGAAAATAAGTGACGTACTCGAAAAATTTTATTCCGTAAATCAGAGCTGTGACTAAAGATTTATTTTTTTACTTTTTAAATAGTATTACAAACAAATTAAGATTGAAGTATTGTGACCGAAAGCTTCTAGATTGAGAATATTTATGATGAATAATGCAACTGTCTTTGTTAAAACTGATTTTTTTGTATGTGTTTTAGAGTCTGTATAGTGAGGATAACGATAACGAAGATCAAAATACGACAAGGATTATTTTTTATTCTCTACTCACTGGTCACAGTTAATCGTTGCAGCTCTACAATACATCTTTCTATTCCCTTGAAGGATTGTCTGTGTCACCACATTCTCATATAAACCTGTGGGAAACACTGAACTTTTCTGGTCAGGGGCCGCTTTTGTCTCTATGGAGATGGTATTGCATTGCTTGGAATGTTCCACAGTGTAGCATTAAACAAACACAATTTATTGTTTATTTCAATGCTGGTGTTTTTATTACACAAAAATCCCTTGAAAGACATGCATACTTACTGTCAGCGAGTTCGCCTCCCCACAGACCTGACCTGAGCTGATGGTGTCACCTGCTTGTCTCCATGGAAATAGATATGTTTATTGCCATAATGTGAAACATTCTGGAGACGAGCAGGTAGCAGACTCTCCACAAGAAAAGTTACACAGTGAACCACTGCAGAAATGCATATTCGAATGATTTAAAATGACTGAATATTCATCTTGATTTGAGTAGGTTTTATTTTAAATTTAGTTACTTTTATAACCTAAATCAGGCATGTCCAAACTAAGGCCCGGGGGCCAAATGCGGCCCTCAGACCAATTTTTCTTGGCCCTTAGGCTTCCTGTGAACTGGCCCACATTGTCCTGATAAGTACTATTTACAGCACATTTAAGATTTTCTACAATTCCAACCTAAATAACTAACATTTTGGTGCAATACAAACCTGATATTAAAGCACTGAGACTGAATGTAGATGTGGCGCTTAAAAAATCAGGAAAATGCGGCTTTTTTTAACGTTTCACAATTGATTTGTGGCCCTCCGCTTTGTCTATATTTCAATATGTGGCCCTCGATGGAAAAAGTTTGGACTCCCCTGACCTAAATGATTAGACTTTATAAAGAAATACATGATTTATATTTCTTTTTTCAATATGAATAGCTAGAAACCTGACAAAATGTGAAACAAGTTCAGTAATATAGATCCAAATTTTCATTATGTATCTCTTTCTGATCAAAATGAGACCAACCTACACTATAACTATCATTTGTTCACATTTTGAAATCCACATTTTAGTTGTATACAAGAAATACGATATAAAATCTAATCACATAATGAGCGATGGGTGATTGAACTATGCCTCCACCTGCAGGACTTGAACAAGCGTCAGGGTCTGGCTCTGCTGACCAAAGTGGGCGAGTCGGTGAAGTACGTGGCCGGCGGGTACAAGCTGAGGGCGCGGCCGGCGGAGTACACGGCCATGGCCGAGTACCTGGACACCTTCAGCGGGAAACTGGGAACAATGGACCGTATCGCACAAAGAATACTGAAGGAGCAATCAGGTAACATGTGCTGCTAGTGTCAGTCGCATGTAAGTTAGTTAATTGTCTGCTTAGTTTAGAGTTGATGTTTCAAACCTCACTTTTAGTCTGGACCCAGGACCCAGTGCAGTTATGGCCCCCCAAAAGCCTGTAATATTCATTTATGATATATTGTACAGAATATGTAGTAAAAGCATGGGATGGGACAAGATCTCGAGCTAAAATATCCACAAGATTGAGCACACAAAATTATCTCTTGAACAAAAAAAGGGTTAAAGCCGCTGTCTTAAAAATATACTGTATATAACAGAAGCTAGTTCATTTTTAAGAGTTTGCAGCATTCCATATTTATTGCTCACTTACCTAATGCATTCCTCACGTCCTAATTATGCAACGGGAAGAGTTTATACACGATTTTCACAACTTTCAGAGGCCAGAGTGAGTTTAACTATCACAGCAAAACTAACAAACATTAACATGCTAACAGCGCACTTCCTGTTTCACAGAAAATAAAATGCTCTATAATTAGATCCAGACAATATGCTTTTACAGTAAATCTGTGCTGGGACAAAAAAGATTTTACTTTATAACCAACCCTAACTAACTCTGGTTAGGCCTGTCACGATAATTACTATCACTCAACAGATGATAGATTAAACAATATATTTCGGGGCACTATATTTATTATGTGTACATTGTTTCTTTACATAAGAGATTTTAATTGTTTTTTCTTTAATATGTTTACTATTACGGCTATTGGAGCTGTAGAGCGTTAAATAAGTAACTTCTATGGGTAATTAAGGTTTTTTATTTGTTGTAACTCATGCCTTTTAATGCTGTATATTTAAAATTGTTCACTGGGATTATCCTACTTTAGGTTATTTTGTCTGTGGCATAAAATGGTTTCAGTGTTACTGTTTATTGTGATATTTTCTCTTGCAATATATTGTCCTTCAGAATGTGTTATTGTGATAGGCCTAATGCTGGGGAGTTACACCTTTTGACAAGCGTTAGTTCCATGAAGCAGTGCTACAATGATCACATATTGATACTGATAAGTTAAATGATTAATTGCTATAATCAATAACTGACTATTTATTTCAACTAATTTAGTGGTGGAACATTGTTAAGTGGTCTATACATAAGCTCCAGACATGACATGAGCTGAAAAAAGAGCTTATATGACTCGGACAGAGCAGTAATTACACAAACATGACACTAGAAATGTGAACATTTTGTGTTTTTGATGAAGACACTCTCTCGTCTGTAAATATACTTGGGTTTCCTGACTATATTTCTGAGTCAGGAATATACCAGGATGTCCTAAAGTGGCTTCACATCAGCTTCATCTGGACAAATGTGGTAAAGTCTCATATTCAGAGTCTGTTTGCGTTCTAAACAACTAATCGATTTCTCAAAAGATTGCTGGATTATTTGATTGTTAGATGATTGTTAGTTGCAGCCCTACCTTGTTATAACGTGATTTGAGTGTCATTTAGTAGTGCTGTATAAAACTATTTTATGCGTTGTTGGGCTCAATAGTTGGAGTAATATTTTAGTTCGTTATATTCCCTTCTCTCTGCTTTGGCTTTAGTGTGAAGTTTGGACGTAGAGCGGGCATTGAGGGTGCAGCCTTTTTACTGCTGCCCTATTTCATGCTGTGATAAAGGACTGTGTAAATAACCTCTCATCCATCTCTGTGAAACGCCGACTATCACCATCTGTCCAGCACTTTAGATTGGTCTGGTCAAAAGAGGGAAGACGACACGGCAAATGTGCGAGTTCTTTGGAATTATACTGTTAATGGTACAGCGAGTGTAATTGTGGTAAAGCCAAATAAAAGCCAGTGGCGCCTTGGCAATTAGTCCAGACCAGTGTCATGAATTTCCATGTTTATTCATCTTGTCTTTGTTTCCCCCTGTGGATTTTAGTGTGTGTTTTTACCGTTGATGGGAGCTTCACGATATACAATTCAAATATTGATGTCAAGATTTTTTGGTTAATCGAAAGTCGTGACTATTCAGGCTATAATATAATAATCTCTAATATAAAAGTAATATATTATAAATACAAATATATAAGCTATAATATAAAATACTATTATTGGGACAATTATCGAAACAAAAATAAGTCATTTTTATTCAACTATATTCCTAAAAAGTAAACCTAAATGTAAAAGTGCTTTTTTATTTGGCAGATTGTCAAATTGCGTTTAAAGGCAATTACATTTTTATTCAGAAAGTTCGATTTCATAAGGCTGGTGACATTCTAGAAAATAGAGTTGCTTGGTCTTGGTGGCAATGATTGTGAATAATCATTCGTAAAATCGAAAAATTGTGATGCTGCGTCTCATTTGATGGTGCAACGTCCCTGAATTCAAAATGTGTTCTTTGTCTTAACAGTTAAATATTGTGATATACTAATGATAGTATTAAAATATAATTTATGAATGTTGTCTTGCAAAATCAACAGGGCTCAAGTTTTCCCAAATTCTTCAATGGCACAATCCCCCTAATCAGACCAAAGACCCCCTGAGGGCCTCCCCAAAATATATTTTAAAATGTTTTCTTTAAATTTTAACTTAAAAATATTAATGATTATTGTAAAAAGTAGTATTTATGGAGTTATTTATAAATCAAACTTAATGCTTGCTCCTTGACATAGCAATCCATTATTATATTGATTATGTATATTGTTATAACGCTCTTTTTTTCTACTCTAATGTTTACAACATGGCAGATGTCACATTGTAAACTTTAAATCCTTTTTTTATATCCTTGGAACTGACTTCTCAGCTGTGTTTTGTCTTCCTCAGAGTACCTCACAGAGCTTAGAGAGTACGGCTCCGTGTACAGCAGCTGGGCAGCGGTGGAGGAGGAGCTGCAGCGCCCTCTCGAGGGAGTAGCAGGCAGCGTGTCCACGTGCTGCAGAGCCATGGAGGACATGAGTGAAAACATGAGCCAGGACTTCCTCCCTGTGCTCAGAGAATACGTCCTCTACATAGAATCCATGAAGGTGAGAAATTAGTTATACACTTTGAGAGACCATAAATGAAAGCTAAGTTCATTGTACAAGTAGGTCAGGGTTTCAGTCAGTGCACACCTTATATCAACCCAACAAGCAATCAAGTAAGAAAAAATAAGAAAAAAAAAAAAAAACAGGATTTTTAGCGTGGGTCTGAAACTCTTTCCATGCTTCCAAGACACAAAAAAAAGCATAACATTATGAGCCACTTGGTGTCAGTAAATGAACTCTTGAACTGTCAGCACACCCTTCACTTGCAGAGTGGCGCATGCACAGCTTTAGAACAGACAGAGGTGAAACTGGGGCAGACGAACACTTAGTCAATCCTACTGCACAATTACTCTTACTCTTACTTCTCGACGTGCAACCGATAACACACGTTTATCAGACGCAGATGATGTGCAGTGCAGCCGAATGCTCATAGTGTTATTTTAAACAAGTAAAGCGCTGATAAAAAAGACTGCCTTTCCCTAAACATAAGAGCCGCTACCCCCGCTCAGAGTTTCAAATCGTTGCTAAAAATTCATTTCTTTACACTGGCTTTTAATCCAATCTGAGCTGGACGTTTTTTATTGCACCTACACTGTGTTTTTACTTTAAAATTTTCAGTATTAAAATATTTTCTCTGTTGTTTTTCAACGTGTGCAGCACTTGGGGAAATGTATCTGTTTGTAAATGTGCTATAGAAATAAATGACCTTTGACCTTTGCTTAAGATAATAATATAAGGGGTACAAGCGAAATTTCTACTCCACATATGATATAAGATAAAATTATTACACTAAAAATGATTTGTGCTACCACAATCTCAACAAAACCTCCAGAAAACACTATCGCCTTTATAGTTTAGGGACAGTACGTCATAATCACAAAGCAAAATGGACTGAGCAGTATCGACCAAGAAATAGTTGGCAGGACCTACTTTCTCTTGGTTTTGACCTCAGAAAGATAAAGTGTTATGTTTGAACCATTGTTAAACATTATTCAGCTATCGAAACAACCAATACATTTGGTTTGATTATCTGTTTTGTTTTACAGAATGTTTTGAGGAAAAGAGACCAGTGCCAAGCAGAGTACGAAGGTCGACTGGAGGCAGCTATTTTACGGAGGCAAGAGGACAGAACGCCTGTGAGTGCACACTGTAAACAATCACCTCTATTGTCCGTCAAAAACATGCAGTCATTTAGTCATTCAGGGAACTACTATGTAACCTTTCTGGTGGGTGGCTAGCATTTAGTGTTTTATTGCTCAAAAATACCTTGAAAACTATGTCTCCATGGATATAAATATGTTTGCTGTCATATCATCCACCTGAAAAGTTACACCTTTAAAGTCTATATCAAGGTTTTTCTAATTGTGACTTAGTTTGGTGGACGGCACCTGTGGTAAATATTTATTATAGTTATCTGTGAAGTTGCAGTTTGTGAAGAAATTTTGAAAAACAAAAGTATAAAATTACAGGAAGTAGTGCTGAGTTCAAAAGCTGTCATCAATAGGCGATGTGCCATTGAAAATACAGGGACAATTCACAACTGACACAATTTTCTTATTAGGTATTATTATTTGTCAATTCATAACTATTGTGTAATTTAAGTGGATTTTGACCCTTTTTTACGGTGTGGTTGCTAGGCAGTAGTTGGGGAATTATATTTACCTATGTCATATTTGCTGGCCCTGTCTGTATACAGTGTATCGTTGTAAATGTGTCCAAAATGGTCAAATTGGGGGAAAAATAGGCAAAATGTCTACATTCACTACATTATAATGAAATGTGTACAGTGATCCCTCGCTATATCGCGTTTCATCTTTCGCGGCTTCGCTGCTTCACTGATTTTTTTTTTTTACAGTGCGGATATTTTTACAGTGCATTGTGCTCTGAATCCTGATTGGCTCAGGGGCTTTACTGTTGTCTAGTTCTCAAATATAATCGAAGGTGGCATATCCGTTTATAAAAATCTTCTTGCTCAGAAAAAGAAAGAGCGCCAACAACTTCCCATAACAATGTTCTTCTCCTGCGCCTTCAGTAGAAACAGACGCTACAGCGGAGCGGAGTCAGGACGAAGAGGCACAGACTGTGAAATACACCAGTGACAATGTTTCCAACCTTGTATTACTATATTAAAAGTATTGTTTTAAACAAATTTTGGGCTTTAAAACAGGTTTTGATTTTTGGTTTCATTCCATAGTTCAGTATTGCATTGTAAAATAATAAAAAATAAAGCTGTGACTACTTCACGGATTTCACTTTTCGCGTGTTATTTTTGGAACGCAACTCTCGCGATAAACGAGGGATCACTGTATATGCACTTAAGGTCCTGCATGTTCTCTCGCACGTTAAAAATACACTCTGCACTTTCTTTTCCCCAAACCCCAGGACCTCCGAGCTCCTCTGCCTCCTTTAAACTGTAGATTTGGAGAGTCCAGTAGTGGTAGTATTTCCTGTTATTTTGTCCTGTAGATTCCAGCAGAGGTGGAGAAATGTCAGGACAAAGTGGAGTGTTTTAATGCAGACCTGAAGGCCGACTGGGAACGCTGGCAGAGGAACAAGAGACAAGACTTCAAGCAGCTCCTCACAGGCATGGCCGACAAAAACATCAGCTATTACGAGAAGGTAAACGGTGCGATTCTTGGGACAATTACCTGTTCACAATGAGCTGCTGGTCATATGGTTGCAAGGATTTTAGACCATAGTGAGCTCGGGCTGATGTTCTGTTTGTTAACTTTGTGGCGTTGACCCAATGACAAATACAGCGAGTTAATAGAACAACTGGTAAACTTCTTATTTGATACCAAAGATTTACAATACAGATTTTACGGTGAGGCAACTCAGACCTGGCCCAAGCGCAGACTGTTGTCGAATCCTTCAGCAAGACGCTTCATCCACTCCAGACTCCAGTTGTGACAGGAAGGGCATCCGACATAAAAAGCCCGACCACGTCACAGTTCAAATTGATAAGGTGAAAAAAGACATGAGCTTTTAAAAGATAAACGATATGCATGTCAAAGCACAGAGTTAATGGTAATCTTAGAGTTGTTTAGAAATTGTTTAGATTTGCCAATAAATAGTTTCAATGTTTTAGTTTGCTGTTAGATTCCAAGCCTTACATGGGCAACACCAGTCAAATGTTTAAACAAAGCCTGCTCTGTTTAAAGGAGTTACAAAACCAAACAGACTATACATCTTCGAAAAAACTAAAAATACAGTTTAAGAAGTAAAAAAATAATCAGAATACTGGATCAGTATAGTCCATAGGTCGTAAATTAAACACACATGATGAATAACTTTGGACCTAATAGTTTTTATTTGGCTAAATATCTTGATGGGAAAACAAAATTCTAGTATTATAGATAATTTTGGATTTGGATGCCTTATTATTTATTTATTGGCCTATATTCAACCATGAAAGTTACATTGAGAATAAAAATCTAATTTTAAGAGTCCTGGACCCAGAGGAGACCATATTTTACATGTTTTTACTGTTTTATGATTACGTTTTTAAATTTGGAACATAGCCTTCATACCAAAGAGACAATAAAAGGGGATTTTGATTCAGTTACATTCTGGCAGGTCCTGAAGCAGCATAATAAAATCATACTATACGCGGTTAAAACTTAATGATCTCGCAAGATAAAATTACCTCAAGATTGTGCACACATGTTGGAAATGATCCTATGAGATTTTTTTTTTTTTTCCGGAAAAAAAAAAGGCTAAGAGCTGGTAGGCTTTGTTTTGAGAAGTCTAGTCCTAAATAGTTGTTCTACAATGAAAGCAAAAAATGAAAAGAAAAAAAAATTGTGAGAGTAAAATTGCAAATCTCGTCTTGTCTGGTGGATTCGATCTTGTGCCTCGTTTTGTGGAAAATGTGAGAAATCTGTTAATCTGAAAAATAATGCACAACAGATATCGAAAGAAGTATAGTTCAGATACACCGAGAAATAAAATAAAAACACATTACTTATCCTAAGGGATGTCAAGATATACAATTAAACGATTTCTGTGAGAAAAGAACACCTCAATTTAATGATTATTCGCGATTACTGAGAACATAACTAAACAGTGTAATCTTTAATTTTCTTTCATTCTCATTAATATTCCTCAAGTATATGACATCTTTAAGAAATTAACTTTCTGAGAGACACAAAACAACATATATGTGACAAAAACAGCCAGATTAAAAAGCACTTTACATTTAGGCACATTTTTTAGATTACAGATTGAAGCAAAGAGCCTTATTTGCTTCTAAAACCGTCACGATTATCATTTTTAGTTCTTACGATTACAGCTCGAGCTCGGATACTTCAGCTTTGTTCATGGTTCCCTTTGTCTCTGCTGTGCTCGTCCTGTGTGCAGTGCCAGTCGGCGTGGGAGTCGCTCATCACTGTTCTCCAGGACAAACAGACTGAGGACAAATCCAGCGAGACAAACTGAACCTTTCCGATCCCCCTTCTTCTCTCCTCCTGCACATTTGACTCTGTCCCATGCCAAGGAAAAGGACCAATGGGGCGCCGCGTCGAGCCACTGTCCTCGTCTCTAGTAAAGGGACACCTTCGGCCAGTGAAGCAGGTAACAGACGAGTTCACAAGCAGCAGGGAGATCGGACACGCCCACTATGTACAGGCAGGTTTTCTTACAATCGTTCGAAAGGACTTTGTTGTCATTTTACGGTTGCCAACGTCACTCGTCATTTACAGGGCTTTTAGAGACGTGTTGGATCTGATCTAACTGTTTTCTCATCGATGAAAGACAGGCATTACTGATTAATAAACGTTTTGTTCAGGACTCACTCTTGAATTACAGTTTGAATTTGCGTATTCTCACTTAAAACAGTTTTACAAGCTTACCATGGTACTTAATTTCAAATGAGGTGGCCTGGTTCCTGTGAATTTTTTAACGTTTATTATTATTTTTTAAATATTCATATTCCGTTCCGATTTTGTTTGAGTCGATGCCACTTAAAAGTATCTGTTTTGCGTTTTTTTCCCCCCTATACACCCTTGAAAAGAGGAATAAAGGCAAAAGTGAAGTGGAGTGATTTCAATGGAGAAACTGGGTGCAACTGCAGAATATCACAAAATATGAACAATTGCAGTGGTTTTATTAAATGAAAACCGCTCAAATACACGTGAGGGATATCAGAGCCCGGTTTAAAGTGCGTATGACAGGTTTTTAGGATTTTCTAATTGTGACTTTATTCAGTGTATTAATATCTCTTGTAAATATAAATTATAGTTTTACACCAATCCAGTCACTATTTGTGGAGAAAAGTTGAAAAATCTGTTGAAAATTACAGGAAGTAAACAAATCGATGACATCACACTGGGGAGACAAAGGTTATGCATAATTTACACAAAATAAACTACTTTTTTGACCCTTTAAACATTCATTCAACAAAATAAAGGTGTTCACATGTGTTTCTCTTCGTCAAATGAACACAATCTGTGACATTAGATGAGTTTTGGCCCAGTGTACAGTGTGCTTGCTATGGTAATTTTACTAGCGTGACATCATACTTCTACAACAACCACAATCAACACTACAACCAGGAAGTACAATTAAAAACCTAAAAGAATAGCTAAACTGAGGTAAAATGTGTAAAGATTTTAGTAGAAATTGAAATATATTTATCTTAACTGCATTTTAGTCAAATGAGTAATTCAACCTGTCATAGGCACTTTAAAGACATTTATTTTATGCTATGTGTTTGTATTTAATGAGACACTTAGCATTTTTGATGGAAAAAAAACTCCAGATTTGTGGCTTTTTTGGACAAATAGTTCAACAAATGTTTTTTCATTTCTTTTACAGGCATATTACATACTATGCCAAAAATAATAGTTTTTCTGAATCTCAAATACAATTTTAAGGCTTAAGATTTAAAAAATGTGTATTCTTTATAACCGAAAAGTAAAACTTACTAATGTGTTATTTTTGTTGTTGTAAAGACTTCAAATCGCCAGCATTTTCATCAGATGTCAGCTAGTTATTGAAAAAGTCATTTGATCTACTTCACTTTTGCCTTATTACAGAATTTTGAACATTTTGATGCATTTTAAAGGATTTATTCAGTTCAGGTACTAATCCCCTGTACACTCTTGACTTCCACTGAACGCAATTGGATGGATTTATTGTGAAACTAATCCAAACACTGAGGGAAAATCCAATAATACATTCACATAATAACATAAAGACAATTAGAAAAAGCATAATCCATTGTGTGACGCTTAAATTCAAGATCTCATATCACTCAAGTGAGTTCTGGCTGGCCGGACTACTTTGTTTCTTGTATATGGTACATTTTGGGAAAATCAAAATCTGAAATATGTTGTAGATAAACCAATATCTTGAAGCACACATAGACAATCAACTTTTTTCTCTATTAAAAAACATCTTCTTTCCTTACACAAGCGACCAGATAGAGAAGTGTCTGTTCATTGGGAGTTTCACATCCCTAAATTCTCTGTGGGTTAAATCACACACGAACAACGCCACTTCAGCCTGACCTTATGTGTCACCCATTACGAATCCGACTGATAATACCTTCAGGAAGTATCATTGGTTAATAAATCCCTCTTTGCTTTTCGTCACACTATGTTGCCTTAAAACAAAAGCCCCCTCTGATAATGTGTAACCTTCGTTTCAACATCTCGTATGCGTAAGAATGAGGTAATTTCTGCATTCTGCTTGTTTTTTAACCACTATATCACTTATTCCATTTCCTACGATATTTGCTGATCCTTTCTTTCTGCTATCTTTATCTTTTTTTTTAATATTTTGATGTCGCATACTCAAAATTGTGACGACAGGGAAAACAAGGGAAAGACCAGAAGCACACGTTTGAAACAACACATTTTAATAATTGCCTTCAGTAATAATTACAAGCTTTTAGACATTTACCATTTTTTCCACCAATGTTCAAGCGTGTCATTTTGTGCGCAAGTGGTGCTAATTATTTGTTTACCAGCATTGCTTTTTTGCTAAAGGACTAAAGTCTGTGTTGTAGCATCTTAGGCCAGTCTGTCTTTGATTTTCTACTCTTCTATATTCAGTCTGGTGTCTTTCCCTTGTTCAAATGTGCATGTTTTTGTTTTTATACATACAATTTTATAACGATTCAAACATTTTGCAGATGTGGTCGGTCTGTATTTACAGCACAAGGCAAAACTGCTGATTAGAAACTTTCATTGAACTGGAAAAAAGTTCAAAAAGCTTTGTCGCTACAGTATATGATGAAATAAGGTCATGAGAATTTATCGCTTATCGTTAAAGGGCAGGCAAGATTTATGATGAATTGCGGTGTCAAGAACTCAACAGCAACTGTGACAAATTTGCTAAGATAAAATAAAAATTCCACAGTTCTAATGAGAATTTGATCTTCTCACCTTGTTGTAAAGATGTCGACTTTCATGTTAAACTTAAATCGCATTCATACATCTAACACTGTTTTCCATATAGAAATGTTTACTTTACTTCTACTACCCAAGAACTAATAAAAAAAAACATTTGAAAGTTTTAAAGGAATATGTTTATAAAAAAAAAGTTAAAGCAAATATATTTATTTGAACAAAGGAGATAACTATTGCTTAATTTTCTGAGTGACTTTTTTCTAAGCAGATATAACAGATTAACAGTGTTAAGTTGTCAATATATTACTAAAAAAAATCAATTTAAAAAGGAAATTATTTTTGCTAAATGTTACACAATTTCTTTACCAAAAAACAAAAACAAATGTCCCAAGTCTAATTACTCACAGACTGACTTAACTTATCTCTTATTTACTTTTGTAATAAGTTGTACTGTGAATAAACAAATAAATAATACTAATAAGTAAATCTAAAACCTCTGTTCTAATGTTCTTTGTTCATGGCAATATAACCGTACAAGCCAGTTTTATTTTTGTATAGAAATGAGGGTTGGGATTTGTCTCAGCATCTGGTTCTAACACAAGGTGAAGGACGATAATTTGCACTAAATGCACTATGATAAATGTAAATATGGAATAACCAAACTTTAATAAACGCAATATTCTGATCTGACTTTTCCGCTGCAGAGGCTGAGAGGAACTCCACTAGTTTTTGAACACTTTGTATGTAATCTTAACCATAGCCATTGTAAAGCCCATTTAATACTGTGTATCTGCTGATCTGCTGTTGCACTAAATGTAGCTGACATTTTCTCTGTAATAACCAGGTATGAGTCTGACAGTTGAACAGATTCAGGTCGAATCGAGCCGGGAAGTTTTTTAATGACCACACTTTTTAAAGCCAAATGCCCCTATGTTCCTCTTGTCTTCCTCTAATCGAGTTCGAATACCCAGGTGAAACCCGGCCAATTAAATAGAGTGACTTCTGAAAGCTCAAGTCAAGCTTCTGTCCTTTTCCGCCTCCTCTCAGTGTGCACTGTTTACGTTTCAGTCCTGTATATTTGGATGTTCATAACATCTTGTTGTAATTATAAATAAGCTTGTATATTGATGTTGTTTTATGATGCAATTATCTTTACCTCAAATGACTTTGGAATATATTGGACCAATAATAAATCAATGAATGCATTTGATACTCATCTGTTTGTCTTTTTTATTTTCTGAAATAGTTACATAAGAGAAACGATACATATAAAACATATAACTCATTTATTTATGTACAGAATTATTTCATAACAGTGCAACCAGAAGCCTTTCCTTTTGTTGTAAAGGCCAACACAATCAGAATCAGAAAACGGTTTATTGCCATTGTCAGTGAAATTCACAAACATAGGAACTTGCTTCGGCGTAGGTGCAACATAAAGCAATGAATAAAATATAAAAAAATATATAAAAAGGCATGAATAAAATAGACTAAGATAGACTAAGACTATATACAGAATGTACAGTTGTAACGACTCAACATATTACATTTAGACAAAACAAAGTAACAAAACTTAGCATAGTACAATATACACAGTAACAAAGGGAATCTAATAGTTCTCAGCGCTCCTGACCTGCAGGAGTTTCATTTTTGTTTGTTTTTTTAATAAGAAACCGTGTGTTGGAACGAGTACCTAAAAGTTCACTGGACATTGTTAAAGTGCCAATGTTGGAAACTGAAGACACACAAGAACATGTTTGTAGTGTCGTTTAACTTCTCTCTTACTGACACTGGAGTTTGAAGCCACATCAACACAAAGTCAGCTGCTTGGTTCCGTATTTCTGCACATCTGTATATTCAAGTATCTTCACAGGGCATTTATGTAAGCGTCTCTGTAACTTGCCACTTCTGTGTAGGTTCCATTTTGTAGGCTGCCATTGCGTGTCACGTTTGACCGTTTCAGTTTCCCACAATAGTTTCATACTGTTGATACTGGGTTCTGCATCCCACGATACTTAAAAAAGGAAATGGATAATAAAAATCAGAATAATAAGAGTCTGAATCAGTTAATCTTAACAGTTGGGTCAACTAAATCCAAAATCCACTCTGGGTAGGTACAGTTTAGTATAATGAACAATTTAAAGTGTGTGACAAAGTGGGTCTTTGTCCCTTTAATCACCTTTAATTTGTCTTAATTTTCAATTTCCCATATACAACTAAAACTGCTAAACATGACTATCCCGGGTTTGTTTTGTTTAGTTTTTTTAGTTATCACACAACACATAAGTTCCTTTTCAATATGTTTATTTGTTTAAATTTGTATTTCAGTTCACTTCAACAAACTTACCTTGTCCACCACATGGTCTGGTCAAAGAGGAGGAGGGCCTCATGGCGGCCATTTTTATAACTTAACTAATAACTATAACTATAACTAATTTGTAGGGGTCATGGGCCAGACCATGTGGAGGGGAGAACTGCCATAGTTCAATTTGGTTTTAGTTTAATAAGGTGTTTAAAATTTATTTTTTTTGTGTTTGTAGTTTCAGTTAAACATCTGAATTGTTTTGGGGACATTGGTCCATGGAGGGGGGAATGTAATTCCATTGCCTCTTTGAGGGTTAAAGGGTGCAGATTCCTGCAGTCAGGATGTACCGTCCTAGGGGAGGGGCCTAGAGTATAAAAAGGGTTCTGCTGGCCCCATTTCAGAGAAGCAAACCATCATGTAGCTGGTACCTGTGGGTTTTTTTTTTGTTTCATCAGTTTGCTTAAGTGCTGTTTCTTTTGGTTTAGTTAAGCAGTTATTTTTGGTAAATATGTATAATTTTCTGCACTTTTTTTCCACGGGAATAAATGGGAAAAACGGAAGATTCTGAGTCTGCCTCCTACTTTTGATCACTTTGGCCAACTTCCCCACAGGGTGTATTTACTGTTCATTATTTTAGCCAGATTGATCTTTGCTCACTTTCATTGGTTGATGTAACAAATTCCATTTAAGTTAGACTGATGAGACAATCTATAAACCTACTGAAAAGGTTCAAGTACAACTCTTTGCTTGAATTCAAATTGTAAATCAACAACGGCACACATTTTTCTAACCCAAAGTGTACTTTCAGTGACCTTATCGTATCTCACCTGATGGGTATCATGGCCAGCACAGAGAAGAGACTCGACAGCGTGAAGACAAACCCCGGGAACCAGTCTAGCGTTCTCTGGTAGATCTTGGTGGAGGCCGGGATGTAAGCCGCCGCCGCAAACTTCAACACCAGCTGCAGCGCGGTGAGGGTCCTCCCTGGGCACAACACCAGGGGTTAAAGTCACACTGCTCAATAAAACAAAAGAGTGTGTATCTTCCAGAGCTAAACATCATGTCTTTTCTCTGGAGTGTTAACTTTGTTATTGTTAAGTAATACAATCCAGGTCCTTGTTATGTTTTAAATGTCCAGTTACGGGAAGCACAAGCCAAAACCAGCTTGACAGGACAGACACGCACTTTGAGCATGTGCCACTCCTGTGAAAGTCCTGTACTAGACAATAGGTAGACGTTACGGTAACACTTTATAATAACCACGCTTATTCCTGCCTTAATAAAGCATGAACGCAGAGTTAATTTATAGTGAAATAGTTTATTAAGAATGAGTCAGGCTTGGTAACTACTTAACTCATACCCTATCCTTAATTCAGAATCAGAATCAGAATCAGAAATTGTTTATTGCCATTGTCAGTGAAATTCACAAACGTAGGAACTTGCTTCGGCGTAGGTGCAACATAAAGCAAAGGATAAAATATAAAAAATATATAAAAAGGCATGCATAAAATTAAGAATAAAATAGACTAAGATAGACTATATACAGAATGTACAGTTGGCAGATAGTGCAATGTGCACTATCTATATAAATTCCTAACCCTAACCTTAATTAAATTCTAAGCCTGATTCATTCTTAATAAACTCATTGTTCACTATAAATTAAGTCTTTGTTCATGCTTTATTAAGGCAAACCAGGGTGCAAGGAAACAACAATTAACAAATTTACACTTTTTTTTTGAGATTCCAAGGCAAACCTTTGCACCAAAAGAATGCAAAACAATCCACAAACCAGAACCAGACACGATATGGTTAATATTCGCCACATTTTATACAAATAATTTGAACTAAAAGGTATGGTTTGGTTATGTTTTAGTAGGTGGTGCGCCGCAGTCTTTTCAGCCAAAACAGTGTGCCACAACTCAAAAAAAGAACACTGCTTATAAAGTGGTACCAACATTACCTCCATTTCTCCAAAGTTGATGTTTGGTCATATCTCAAAACAGTACATAATCTTTAGAAAGACATGGATCAATATGTGCTGGGGAAAAAGTTATAATTTCTATGTAAAAATGCGTAAACATATCTTCATTTTCTACTGAGTTATAACATCCTATCATACAAGCTAACCAGATGTATTACTTTATAGTCCTCTGTCCAATGAACATGAATGTCCACTCACCACAGGACGATTTGGGGACTTGTTGGGAAAGCAGAGATCGTATAATGGGCAGAGGGATGAGAGCCAACAGGTTCAGTGATCGTGCTGAGGACAAAAGAAAAAGGTTTTGTTCAAATAATATGTTTTTGTTCATGGCTGCGATTATGAAAACTGACTTGAACATTAAAAGTTTGAATACTTATAGACTCACCCAGATAAAACAAATATGTAGCTGTGACAAAGGACATGAAGTAAATCCCCGAGGTAAACGATAGCATGCCGATCATGATAAGACTGGTCTCACTGACGTAGCGACGCAACACTATCACCCCGATATAACTGGTGATGAAGATCATACAGCCGGCTGCATTCCCATAGCCCACCTGAAGGGGTAGACAAAAACTCCAAAATCTATTCATCCATAAATACTATATAAATAATAATGAAGGGGCACAAATGTCACCTGTTTGGCATCCCAACTCAGAGGCTCTTTCAGCACAAAGGCTCCGAGCACGTTTATGGCCCCGCCCACTGCCGAGCTGTACAAGACAGCGGCTGTGAACAGCAGAACGATGTTGGGTACGTTTCTCTGAATGGGAGGGTCGCTGTGAGGTGAAGGAGGGATCAGGCCGTAGGTTTCTGCTTCGTCTTCTCTGTTGGAGACGTCTGTCACCTGCACAAACAATAAACAAAGCTGAATTTGAATCTGAAATTGACACTCAAAAGACTTTATAAATGATGGGACGGTTTATACATTCACATGCTGGGGGACACAACCAGACCTAAATTGTAGCCAGTTGAGCTTTTCAATTATTTCAATGAGAAAAAAATCAATTATATGAATTTCAAAACTGACAAAATGTTCCATTAAAAAGCATTAAAATAAGCGTAACCACTACTGTGGCTAAGTGAAGTGTCATGATGATGTGTCCTGAACACACTTTCACTACTTCAGTAAAAACCTTTCATACTTGGGTACTTTTCAGACACCCAAAGTGCTTTGCAGTGCATTATTAATTCACTCCATACTCATTGGCCCCTCTGACCACCACTAATCACTCACTCACCACAGTCATACTAACGAAGATGGGCGTAAACCTGCTAGGCTCATGGGCTCGGCTTTCTCAAACTGGTGAAATTAAAGCTGGGCAATTGAACTAGATCAAACGGAATCACGATCCTGTACAGATCTGCTCGGGAGAGAAGGTTAAGCTACAGCATTTTCAGTGTTTTTGTTTCGTCTCCCATCCCCAGCTCGGGTCAAGCATAATCCCTGTGAACCCTGGGATCACGGGCTGAAACGCCCTGATGTGCAGAAGTGTTCACACTCACCTGTAGCAGCAGCATAGCGTCCAAGAGGCAGAGCACAGCTAAAATAATGCTGATGATTAACAGGATGGTCCCATGACTGACATTGGCGGAGTAAAGCAGAAAGAGGTGTCCTGAGACTACACTGCCCACCAGGCCTGCCATCCCATAGAGCAGCTCCACACACATCAGAGCCTGGAAGCAAAGCAGGTTAAGAAGACTCAAAGTGGTCAAACGCATAACCTGTTTCTACTGTATGTGTTTCAGTGCTACTGTACGGATAGGAGTATAGCTTATGATAATAAGATGAAGATGTGTAAACTGCCAATCGCACTGACCATCAAGCAAATGTCAAGAGGAACAAAAGAGGCCTAAATAAGTAAACTATATGAGCAAGCAGCAGGCTTTGGTATTATAGGCTTATTATAATGAAAGAATAGCAGCTAGGCTGTTAATTTGATTGTCTAAGCCTATTTCATTATAAATTATAGACTTTAGCCTACTTGGAAATGTAGTGTTAACAAATCTATTGAACAAGTACGTATAGCAGTTTTAGTTTAGTTTAGTAGAATTTTGGACCAATAGTTCTGTTTTAGATCATGTGGTGGTACATAAAAAGTACCCTACGGTCATTGGCCACAATTTACTCAGTAACTAGTACAAGTACAAAAAACCCCAACAAAAAGTAAAAAGAAGCCCATACATGAAGAATAGCCCACAACTTAAAGTGCCGCTTAGGCTTCTTTTCGATGCAATATCAGTAACATTTTAGATACTTTGGCCTATACAAACTTTATCGATTAAACTTTTTAAAGCAGCAATCTGCATATTCTTCAAGCTGTAGACAGAGCAGGTGATACAATGTGTGTGAGGAGCAGAGACAACCGTGCATTTGGACAATAGGACTGCACATAGTTGTAATTCCGAAGAATTTAAATGTATAGCTAATAACAATTAGGCCTACATACATAACATTTCATTCAGTTACAAGCAGGTCCTTGTCCTTACCTTGGACCTCTCGGACGCAGAGGAGGCCAGTGTCGCCAGCGTCATGACGCCGGGCCAATAGGCAGCGTACCCCCCCGAGAGGCCGAAGAGCGCCCCTGCCCCGTACATGACCTGGATGGGCCAACCACAGGTGACCACCAGCAGCAGCGCCACTCTGGGCACAAGGTACCCGACCAGCGGCACTACCACGGGCAGCCGCCTCCACCCGCGGTCCCCCAGGTGCGCCAGGAGCAGCGCCGGGAGGATGGGGGTGAACCTGACGATGAGGTTGTAGACCATGTAAAAGTTGGTCATGGCGATCTGCTGGCTGTCGCTGGAGCTCTGGCTGTCGGGGTCAGTGGTGTTGGCAGAGCGGTCCAAAACCACCATCTGTAGAGCCGTGTCAAACAAACTACTGCCCAGCTCCTCCAGCACGATCACCGGCCACACCAGAGCCAGCCAGGCCCGCAGCCAGCGCAACACAGCCGCGACAGTCATCGTGGCTCCGGGACAAGTAGTTACTCCACTGTTACCTTCACTGTGGGACTGATTTGTGAAGAGGGAACGACTGTGAAATGCACCTGACTGTTCAGCGCGTATCCAAACACAACACACCCACCACTTCCTCAACCCTCCCAGCAAACCAGCCACAGTCACACGGAAAGTGAAACTAAAGCTAAAAGGAGGAACCAATACCACCCGTACTTGTTCCCCTTGACGGGCCACTGTTGCTTTTATGGCAGAAGAGGAGCATGTCGTGTCATGTTGTGTTTACATGCTCGAATTAACCCTGAATATACTTATTTATAATCTTCAGGCCTATTGATAAATAAATTAAAAAAAAACGTGAAAAAAGAAAAAAAACTCTCTCACTAACTTTTTGAATAAATTGTACTTTTCAGTGTAGTTTTCTGACCCCATGCTTTTACTCATTTTTTGAGTTACAGTTACAGCTTTATGTGAAAAACATTATGACTCACACATTTGCACTTCTTCCCTTCAAACAAGATTTGCTTTCATAATGTATTCAAAAGACACATTACAAAAGCAAATAAACTGTGCATTATTTCATGTTTTGTATGTTAGATAGTCTGATGAATCATCAACTATAAATCTAATTTGAAATGGGTCCAAACTCAAGATTCTCACAATACTTTTTTCTCTTACTTGAGTATTTATTTGGGTCAGTACTTTTTACATAAAAATCTTTTGAATAAAGTTATGTTACTACTATTACAATTTTGGCAACTCTATGCACAGCTGAATAATATAATCTAGAAAAAAAGCAAAAAAACTGCAAAACCTTGACACCGTTTGTATAATAACACATAACACATAGAAACATTTTTTCAAGACATTGTGTTTTTGATCTGCCGGTCTGCACCTACAAGGATCCCACTGTATTTATTTGTTGAATGATAGTAAGGTCATAATTACAAGCTTTCTCATATAAATAAAGTAAACGATCAAGAAGAAACACAACAACCACACACATTTCTTAAAAAGTCCTTTTGTTTTTAATGAGAAAATATTCATAGTATTTAATAGCAGGCGTATAAGTGTGAGTCTTACATGTGGTATAAAAGAACAAAGCAGGTTATGAGCATACAAGTGGTTAACATAGGAACAGAGATTATACTGTTTAAATATAGGGTTGCTTCAGCACACATTGTTTACTTTGACCACTTACTCCCGATGGGTGAAGCAACCAGCAATAAAAACGATAAATAAAATCATCTCTGCATCAAATCAGAAGAAATTTCAGAAATTTTACATAGGCCAACAGCTCATTTGTCAGAATTTCAACTTTTTAGACCACAATACACATTTTAGTTTCTTTGCAACATACAAAAAAGGGTTTTGCAAAAGTCAAGGAACACTTCAACAAAGTCGGTGGCAGTTATTGTTACTAACGAAAGAAAACTTGCAATTGGATCTGTTCTAGGCAAAAACTTCGAGGAATTTTAATCTCATCAGCATCAAAAAACACTAACACCAACATTTTTTGCAGCAAGGCTAAAATGTCACGTTTAATTAACACTCTGACACTAAAATAATAATGGAGATTCTGTGTAGCTTTATTTTCATCCAGAACGATCTAAATAAATACTTATCCATCACTGATTTTTCTAATACCGGCTTCAATAAACTCAGCTAAAGGACACTTCGAACAAACAAAACCTGGCAGACAATCAAAACTGCGACCTTTGGTTTGAAGAAAAACTGTCAAAAGGCTCAAAACCATCCCAAAAACATCTTAATCATTCATTGTCAGTGGTTCAGAAATATTGTAACTTTTCAATCCATAATAATTCGTATTGTCTATGGATGTGTGGCATAATAACTCTCCCAACTCTTAATACAGTACAAAAAAACATACTCTGTCGCTATCATTATGTCCTGACTAAGCTATGATCAAAAAGGCGTACGATGTTCACAATCAGCGCGTCTTAAAACTGCAAATGGAGGCAACTTTCAAACGATTATCTCAATACAAACTTTTGGTATTTCAAGAATTATACAAAGCATTTTCTGTATTTTTCCAAAACGTCGGCAAGCAAGTCATCCTGCAGGTTTATACGCAAACGAAATAATCGTCAATCCTACCTTGGTATAGAACGTGAGAAACGTCTTACATCGGAAAAAGCGAGTTCACAAAGCAATATACTCGACAAAAGCTAAAATAAGTGACTGTATAGAAGTATAGAAACACGTAAAAAGCTCTTAAAATTTAACTTACATTATGCAATTCATTCATTTCCCATCAAGCTATTTCTTCATAGACATTGTCACAAGCCACTGTAGTGATTAAGACACATCTACCTATGTTCTCTAAGGCCTAGCGGAATTGCAGCACTGAATAGAAAGACGCTATATATACAAATTGTGCATTCAACAATCACTAAATTGGTTTGCCGTTAATCCATTCCACTGTTTTGAATTGATTTAGCCTTGTCAATGCGACACACTTGCTTTCTTTCTTTCTTTCTTTCTTTCTTTCTTTCTTTCTTCTATCTTTCGTAGCAAAATGATCAATATAAAAAGTGGGGAGTGAGCTGATATCACCGCAAAACAATCTCTCAACTTTTAGGCAACCGTAAAAATTCCAAAGCGGGAAATCCTATGAATAATAAGTCATTCAGCGTCATCTCAATCTCAAGATATATCTAAAAAAAAACACGTTATACTCCCAAATCAACTTCCCAAAATGTTTTCTTTCAACGCACCTTTCAAGATACCATTTTAAATAGTCTCCCACGTACTTGTAACATACCGCTTCTCTTTCTTAGGTCCAAAAGTCAATGCATTTCCACAATAATAGTCAGAATACTAGAAGTAAAATAATAAATACTGCTCGCTCCCATCTCAATCTTTCGACGCCATTGTCCTTTGAGTTCTGCTTTCTGTGTCAGAATGGTCCATAACAAAAATCCTTTCACTCTTCCTCCTCTTCCTCCTCCTCCTCTTCTTCCTCCTCTTGTTGACCTTCCTCATTGGTGTAGATACCGGCTTCCCATTTCACTGCCATGTCGCTCTTTCTCCTGGTCACACGAGTAGCTTCCAGGACCTGCAGATAGAAAAAACAGGAATAAGTAAAAGGAAAAAATGTAAAATATGCACCACCCAATGCTTTTATAGCCACGAAACCCAATCGCAAAAACCAAGTCAGTGATTTTCAAACCGTGCATGCAAAAAGGTCCAACAGTGACACTGGTAACACCAATTAACGTAAGGGAAAAATACCATGCATTTACAGGTACAGACAAACTGGCTTTAGCGCAACTATTGGTGGCTTTCAGATTCTATAACGTGATTATGTCATACTCTCAGTTTCCCGACTGATTAAAAGCTATTCTCATAAGAAATATTATTCAAAATGTCTATTAGTGACTACACCTATGTTTCTACAAAAATCTGCATTTTAACTACGGCTGCACAATACAGTCAAATCGCAAGGGCTGTTACTACTTAATGTATTTAAATATACAAATTTTCTTGTCTTATTATAGGAAATCTTGCACCTATACATTTGCTCTCTACATCTTCGATTTTCTTGTATTAGATTATCATTTTATAAGTCAGTCCTATCTCAAATGTTGATGCTACTGGAGTTGGTTTCAGTGTACACTCTGAAATGAAATCCTACTTTTTTAAACAGATATCACAAATCAAATGGCAATACTTTTACAATATTTTTTTCATGCAACCTTAATTTTAGCAAGATTAATTTAAGCTTCCCCTCAGCTGTATTACATATTATTGACTTATAGAAACGTATGATGTCACCTGAAACCTAAAAATAGATAAAACTCAGTCTAGCTTAACTTAATTCTCTTTTAATACATCTGTAAGTGATAAGCTGGACAAGTCCTGTCTCATTTATTATTATGGACTCTGAAGTACTGAATAGTACGGAAACGTATTGCATTCATTTGAATAATAAAAGTTTCTGTTTTAACGAGAAAAGTTTCTGTTTTAACGAGAACAGTTTCTGTTTTTATGAGAAAGATAAATCCTGTTTTAACGAGAAAAGTAATTTCTGTTTTAACGACTAAAATTAATCCTGTTTTACCGAGAAAAGTTTCTGTTTTTATGAGAAAAATAAATCCTGTTTTAACGAGAAAAGTAAAATACGGTGTTTCACAGGCTGTAAGTTTAGGCGGAGCTGGCTAGATGCTACTACCGAGGCGCAAATGTACGATTTAGCCAGTTTGATACGCTTTTATTTTGATTTAGGCTTACGACATTGAGAGATTTTGGTGTCACTGAGCAGTCTTGACTGTATTGTCATCAGCATGTCAACTTTGCGACGACATCGTATTCTGGTGGCAGTACCGTTACGTGATGATACCTCATTGATAAAGTATCCAGCGATTACTTTTCTCGTTAAAACAGGATTTATCTTTCTCATAAAAACAGAAACTTTTCTCGGTAAAACAGGATTAATTTTAGTCGTTAAAACAGAAATTACTTTTCTCATAAAAACAGGATTTATTTTTCTCATAAAAACAGAAACTTTTCTCGTTAAAACAGAAACTATTGTCATTAAAACAGAAACTTTTCTCGTTAAAACAGGATTTATTTTTCTCATAAAAACAGAAACTTTTCTCGGTAAAACAGGATTAATTTTAGTCGTTAAAACAGAAATTACTTTTCTCGTTAAAACAGGATTTATTTTTCTCATAAAAACAGAAACTTTTCTCGTTAAAACAGAAACTATTGTCATTAAAACAGAAACTTTTCTCGTTAAAACAGAAACTATTGTCATTAAAACAGAAACTTTTCTCGTTAAAACAGAAACTTTTATTATTCAAATGAATGCAATACGTTGCCGTAGAATAGTTAGAAGACCTAGCACATTATTATTATTATTATTATTACAGAGTTAAGAACAAAAGTGAGTGTGATTGGCCAAAAAACAACATACAAACTCAAACCGGAGTTACACACACATAAAAGGAACACCACTTTCAGAACATAATGCTAATCTAAGACCCATAACTATGCCCATCTATAACATTAACATACTTTAAAACATGTCAAAGGGATGTTATGGCTAGGCCGGATTGTCGTTGTTTTTCTATTTCTCCATTTTCGTGTACAAAAGCAGGTCAAAGGTCACACCAAACTGATGAATAAGCACATGCGGAACCAACACCAAAGGGCGCACAGTGACACACCAACAGACCTGGGTTCAGACACAAGCTTTTGAGGAAAATAAATGGTGTTCATTTAGTTTCACACAATTCTGGGGTGTGTTGGTTGCACTTGTGATTAGAGAATGGTATCATTGAATCTGATCCAGGTCTGTGAGCAAAGCACAGTTCACGGTGCAGAGAGCAGACACATTCGAGGGTGTGGAGCTATACCTCGTGGGTCACCTTACTGGCCAGCAGCAAGCGGGCGTACTGACCGCGCAGCAGAGGGGAGGCAACAACAACACAGAACGTCATTGACAAAACAGTACAGCAATGACCGAAATAGCAAAGATTTCAGCAAGATTTTATACTAACCAATTTACAAAGAAGTGGATTGAACATTGGGTTTGGCAATATTGACAAAAATTATGATCTCTATATTTTCTGGAATGTCCCAATACAAGATGTTGATATTTAATGGGCTTTTTGCACTGCAGCAGTCGGCTAAGCTAACTGTTTCTCACACATTCTTTTTTTCTATAACGCAGTTCTGCCGACACCTGATTAGCTTAACCACCACAAAGTCCTAAATTTAATCAAATTAATTGTTCCTAACCCTAATCCTTACCTTAACTGTAATCTAATTCTGAAAAAAGATATTCTAAAAAATAAACTTTTGCTTGCATAGCCACCAATGCAATTTGGTCTGCGGCATAAGTGGGTTGGGGGAAATAATTAAGCGTTTCTCACATAATGCACACATAAAATATAAAGAAAAAACAATTAAAATGTAACAGAAAGACGAACTGATTGTTTTTATTCATACATTTCCTTCTGTTTTTTTGTTTTAATCTTTATTATGCTTCAAAATTAGCATTAGCATTAGCACTGACCCACAAACACCTCCCTTTGTAAACACGAGTGTCCTCCAGGGAAGTATTCATCTAATTCGTAAAGTCTTTAACATGTTGTCAGTGACATCGACGTGCAGCTCACTGTTCACTGCCTGAACTTTAACGATTTATTCATTTTAGTGTAACTCTGCAAAAACCTCACAGAAATAGAACTGGACAGTAGGTACTCAGAGCTCAGTAGTACAGTGAGCTAGCCAGAAATATCATCACAACACTTTTTTTTATTTTTAATGATCTCTTTTTGTATAATTTTAACTATAAACAATATACCAGATATTCTAATTTAGCATTTTCAAAACACCATTTTCATTTTTTTAATATATATTGCCAACCTCTAATTGTATTTCTTCCCTTTTTAGAGCGGTACTTTTAAACAAGTCTTGAGCAATGCCACTACATCAAAAAGACTGGCATTAAGTTACTTGTACAGCAGAGAAATCCCCAGCGACTCTCATTTCCTGTGTCTGGGAATGTCCCTTTTGGTGATGGACAATGTTTGCTTATGCCAGCAGGTCAATTTAGTAAGGACAGTTTCTAATGCCACAAAGTCAGATGATTATTTACTACTGCTTTGAGTTTTAAAAGAATTATTGAAGCTTATTGATGAAATGTATTACTCCTAGAAAGTTCAGTAATGCTGCCCTTCATTTGCGTCCTTGGAGAAACAGACTTACTTGAGAGTCCTCCATCTTCTCCCTCCTCTTGACCTTGTGTGTTTCATAATCCTCCATGAGCGTCTGCATGAAGTTTTTGGGGCGAGATGACCCAGAGGAGTCCTCACTGCCGGCGTCAGACAGAGCTCCTTCAGATGGGGAGGGCGAGACCGGAGGAGCGGGTCGCACTTTCTCGATTTTTCCTGCACACAGCACAAAAATACTCTTAGTCTGGGAAAAGGAAAGAGAAAAGTAGTACATATTTTAGAGAATTGTGCTTAGATAACCCGCCGTAGAACAAGTCGGCCAAAGCATTAGTTCACCTTTTTGCAAGCTGTAGGCCATTTGAGTATTGCATTGTTATAAATCTATAAACCATTTACACTTCAAATTGAATCAATATATTAGAAATAAGACTGTGTTAAATAATTTAAACAACTAAATGCCCAACACTTCACAAATCTATACAGTCATGTAAAATAATTATCTTTATACATTTTTCTCAAAGGCTGGATTTCAGTATTTCCACAATGTTTGTTTCAAACCAGATGAAGTGTATTTTAATTTGTATTTTATTTATTTTTGTTTTACTTTTTCAGATACAAGAAATGTTATGAAAACGATCTTGTCTACGTTTATGAGCAACTCATCCTAGTAAATTTGATTATTATTGTTCTTCTTTCATTCACTATTGCTAGAATATACACCCTGTGGTTTTTACATACGCTTAACAATAACTTGCAAATTTTCAGACATCCTGATACAGTACTGTTTGTTTTTCAATTTCTAACTGAAAATTATAATCACTAGTTTTAATGATGAACGACTTGGCTAATATGTGAGAAATTATTTTCTTATTTTTTATTTTTTTTAAGGCCCTCAGATGTCATTAATTGTGTTTAGTCTCTTTAGAACTTTACTCAACCACAACGCATTTAATTACAAAATACAAAAATCAAAAATAGATTAAAGCATAGAAAAATGAAACTGAGAAAAAAAAACATCACATGGGAAAACCAGTACCCTTTACCCTTTAAATATATTACATCCTTACATGGCATTACATCATTTTAAGACTCAATGTTAATTACCGACATTGTCTCCAGTCTGTGTCTTAGTATTACTCCTATCATGATATTTTTACAAAAAATGTTGGTACCTCTTTTTAATCCCTACACTTTAATTAGCCTTTATAAAGTATGAACATCACATAATGAATGTTATGAACAAATACTTTTATTAAGAATGATTCAGGTTTAGTAACTAATTATTAAGGGTTTAGGTTATTAATTAAGTAGTTACTAAGCCTGAATCATTACTGATAAAAGATTTTTTCATTATAAATTAAGTCTTTGTTCATCTTTATTAAGGCTAATTAAGGTGTAGTGATTATAAAGTGGTAACAAAATGTCTTGTCACCACGGCACAATTATTCTTTTCAATTAAATTTTTATTTTCACATATCCTTCATGGAACAATCAAAATAAATTTCAAACTTCAAATGAATTAATTTGGCAGACAACCAAAATAGTCGCACCACAAGTGATATAATAGTGTTAAGTATTTATTTTACAAACCTGGTGCTGTCTTTGCAGTGAGCGTGAGCCTGGTGGGCAGACTGTTACTCTTCATCTTATCTGCCGGGGTTATGGTGGTCTTCCTCGCTCCCGTTCTCACCGACCCATTATTACTGCCGTTGGTCCCTCCGGCGCTGGACCTCACCACCACCGCGGGCAGGTTCTCCCTCTGCTTCTTCAGCTCCTCCTCTCTCTCCTGCGCCGCCCTGATCTCCTCCTCGATCATCGACAAGGTTCTCTGTTTCTTGGATCGCAAACGGAATGGACCGCTGGCGGGCTCCACCTCCGGGGCTTTCGTCGCCGCTGCCGTGCTACGAAGTTCCGCCGCCTCGGAGTATTTACTGAAGTAGCTGAATTCTGGCTTGTCCGGGCTCGGCGGAGACGGGGGACGGTAGACTGGGGTGGGTCGCGCAGTCACCGGAGCTACTGGAGGTGCTTGGGTTACGGCCGGAGTAGACGCAGCAAGAGCTCTGGCGTAAGATGATTGGATTTTGATTCTTGGCCCGCCGTTTTTGGGGCGCGCTGGTGGAGACACGGGCTGAGAAACTGGAGGGGAAGGCGTTTGGAGGTTTTCCGAACGTTTCTCTTGGACTTTGACTTCAGGGCTGGAGCAGACGGACGATTGCACACTGTTGCTCGAAGACACCGGCAGCGGGCTACTCGATAAGGGTTGTTTGGAAGCCGGCGGAGATGCTGGGGCGCTCGAGTCGGAATACGATGTCGGCCAGTCGTTCCCGTTCTGAGCCGCCAGTGCGTTTTGGATAGCGTTCTCCACAAGAACTCCGGCGTGGTAGTCGAGGTCGTCTTCAGAGGGGCTGCCGCCGTTTTGTCCGTTGATGGGCGTGGTGGGTTGGGGAGTGGGCGGGGAGATGGGCGTCAGCGGCTGCGGGGTCGGCGGCAGTGAAGCGCCGCTGTCCGACACGTTGTCCAAACTGTAAATGGTCGTGTCTTGGGAGCGGACAGACAACTCGTCCAGTCCAGAGTCCGATTCTTCCGGGTGAAAGCTGGACTGGAACTGGGCTTTTGCTTCTTCGTCTTCGGGCAGGATGGTCATGACAGCTCGCGCGCACGTGAAGTCGCCTCCGATCCCCTCGTCGGACCAGGTCACGTGACTCTCCGCGGTCTCAGTGATGAAGTCGCTGTTGCCTTGGCTGGTGCGAGATTTGGAGAAGGGTTTGGCAGAGTAGATTTGAGGAGCGATGTCCTTCTTGTTGTCTTGGAGGAACTGCTTTCGGGCCGAACTGAAATCGATTTGCTCCTCAACGATGTCCTCCTTTCGGGTGAGCTGGGGGTCGAAGCTCACCACAGTGGGAGGGCCGGATACATGAGGCTGTGATGAGACAAATACATTTTAAAAATCAATATAGCTTTCTTTAACTGCAATGTAACAACTTTTTCATTTTCAAACTGTGACAGATTGAGCTAGTTTAGTTGAGGGCCCTCTACGTAACTTTTTAGCCAAAAAAATATTCTACAATAAAAGCACGTCAGGCAGCTCTATATCACTTTATTAGTAGATTTTACAACTTTTTATCATCACAGAAACAACTCCTAGATTGCTACTTCAGGGTTTGCAAAAGATAAAAAGTTTTGTAATTAGATGAAGACAGCACTCTCATTTTGATCTCTAAAGCCATTTTATATTGTACAGGGACAAAAAAAGAAAAGTATTACTCAACTGCAACAAAAATATGTGCAAACGGTTTTTACCCAAGAAAGGGAACAAACATGATGAACAGAATATTCAAATGCAGAGTGTTGTGAGTTAAATGTCTTAACACCATGAAACCATGATGACATTCTCCCTTTTTGTATTTTTAGCTAGAAGCAAATATATGTTTTTTTTTCATTATTATTATTATCAGAAAATGTTAGTGTTAGTTGGATTATGACAAATCAGTTTGAGTGAAAGCCAATAGTGTGACAAAATTGAAGAACTCTATTCCATGTAGACTTCGGCTTGGCTTTTACCTGTGTGTATGTGTACGGGTGACTCTGTCTCTGCTGCTTCCTCTCTTGATATTTCTTTAAGGATTCAAGCTGCTCTGCCTCCAGCTGCGCCTCCAGAGGAACCTTTCATTATGCAAACACAAAGCATCCCGGATTATAGATCTAAGATTATCCAAACAGTTGGATATGTATAATGGACCTAATCAAAAGTAATTATAGTTAATTGCAGGCTGTACCTCTTGAGGGGGATTCCACCAGCGAGTGGCTATACCTGGGTTTTTCTTCACAGCCTGGTCTTTGATCAGCTCCTGCCGCTCACGCTCCAACTCCTGCACCTGAGTCCAGCCACGCAGTCAAAAGAAGGCAATTAATCAAAGATGGATTTAAGGTAGACTTATATTTGTTATAGTAATATTTGTTCTCAGTTTTTTGACTCTGGCACTCTGTCAGGACCAGCGGGTAACACTCAGGAACTGATTTTTAGATAAGCATCCAAATAATTAATTTTATTGCTAGAAAACCGGCCTACTCTGTATGATTTAGATTATTGGGGTAAACAAGAGTACACAAAGAAATTTAAAGGTCCCATATTCTGCTATTTTGCCCTTTACACAGTCTATTCTAAGGGCTATATTGATAAAATTTTGCGTTGTGTAATATCCATAACATAACAGTTTCCAAAAAACACCCATTTCTTGGACTGGCCCCCCTCCTTGCAAAAGCAAACGGCTCACTCTGAGATCCGACCCCCCCCCAACAGAGAGCAGGCTGCCTCCCCCGCCCAACCCACACGCCTCCACCTCCCAACCCGTGACTAAGCTTAGAGCGGAGATGGTGCATGCGCCGTTTGCTCCGGTAAACAGCGATACACAAACACTGAATAAACATTTTATCCGTCCTGACGGTGCGTCGTGCTGAGTCCTACGTCCTGGATCTGACCTGGAGTTTGACGTGCTCCAGTACCTCGACGACGGACGTTGCCGTTTGGTAAATAACAAGCTAACTCTTCTATCTCTCGTATCCATCGTGTAATTACTGTGTAGCATTAGCATTAGCTGTTTTTATTATTGCGGCTGGTGAAGCCGCGTCATCTTATTGAGGAGCCCCCGTCTGCTGCTCAGCCGAGGGGGACGGAAAAGACAGTTCTCTAGCGAAAGCATGCAGGAATCAATCAAAAAACCACTTTGGGCACAACATACGAGGCCCAAATAGCACTGTAGGAAGGTTAAAACCTCTGAAAAGTCGATTTTGCATGTTATGGGACCTTTAAGGAAAGAACGCTAATCACTGAGCCACTATAACTGAAACAACAATTAAAACAGTGTCATATAATGGATAAAACGCACTTTACAATATAATACAATACAATATTTACAATATTGTGACCTTTCTCCATACGGCAGCATCTGTTTACCTCCTCGGTTGGTCGTCTTCTTGTCACCCTGACCGGCTGTTCGTCTCCGGGAGTGAAGAGCTTGGCTGGCTTCTTCTCCTCATGGAAAGCCCTCAGTTCAAACTTTGGTTTGCTTTGGCTGTACTCGTCCGGCACATGACCGTTGGTGTGGATTTGAGAGTGTTCCTGGTGCGACAAGTGATTGACAGGTGAGCAGGCGGAGGGGCTAAAGCCATCCGCGCTGATAGATTTGGAGTGCTCCGTTGAGTCTCCGTTGGCAGGTGCATCTGAGGCAGCGTCCAACACCTGGTCCAAGTAGCAGATCTCCTAGACACAAATAAAAATGATGCACTTAATAACTTTTCTGGGGAGGGATCACAATGTGCTTGTCTCTGTGGGGAGGTAATTGCTTTGCCTGGAATGGTGTGGTCTCATTCATAAAACTTTATGTGGAATTATTACACAAAGTGACAACCAAACACAAACTTGCAAAAATGGCCTCACTTCTCGTCTCACTGGGCTCAGATTGCAGCTTATTTCCATATCAAGCTGCCTTCTTATAAATCACAAACTTACCACTGAAAGCCATTTACTTAACAGTTTTGAACATATGGGCACTTTATAAATAAGGGCCCTGATCTGTGGTTAGGAAGCATGTTTTTAAGGAGTAAATGCAAAGTAAGTTTAACACCATACGGCAAAACAACAACATCCTCACAGAGACAAGCATGAGCATGTAACAAGTGTGTGTGCAAAAATACATAAGCAATTATACTTTCTTAGAAAGTTGAGGGTGTTCAGAGTCAGCCAGAATATTACGCTGACCTTCTATAGAGCCAGTATGGAATAGTCAGCTTGGAAACCTGATTGTTAAATATAAATTGCAGATTCTCACATTGGTGGAATTAGCAGGTAAAATCAAGGGTGTACCCATTTACTGCTTTGAGCAGTCAAAGGTGACACCGGCCAAAAAGATAATTAGAGATCCTACTCATGTGCTTAAAAATAAGTATGAGCTCATGCAGTCCGGAAGGAGATTTAGAATTCCTTTATGTAAGAGCAACAGATACAAAAACTCATTCATTCCTCAGTCCATTATACTTAAAGTTAAAACTTGAACTGACTGCGCAGTGTGCCAAATCTGAGTGGATTGTGCATTGTTTATGTAATATGTTTTAAATGTATTTTTGTTTGTATGATGTCATATCTGTTTGTGTTTATGTACACTCAGATTTCAGACATCACATCATCACAGCATCACAACATTCTAGTGGCCTGTCCATAGGTTACAGAGTGGGAGAGGGTTGAAACAAGACTAATCACAACTAATCCATTGTCACGTGCAAGACACAGGAAACATTCATATTTAGTGTTTCTGATGAAAAATCTATTTTGTCTGCAAGTAAATAAATATGATCATGTCCAGGTGTCCTCAAGTGACATTACTTTAGCTTTATGTGGGTCAAAAAAGTCTATTTCATGGTTTAAACAAGTAATGGATTAATTGAATTGAAGAATAATACTTAATCAAAATATAATCAAAATACAAAGTCCTCAAAATATAACCTATAAACAGGAAGCCGATGAATAAGACTGAATGCAGATTGGGGCAAAGCCAACTGAATTACTGCACAGATTGAATGCTCACCTGCACAACCTCAGTGTCAGGAGTTTCTTTCAGACCGACTGCATTGTGTGTCATGCTGAGGCAGCCATGTTGGATCTGCTGGCTCTCCAGTTCCATGGTTGCAGGCCTGTCAGTGATAACGCTGACCGACTCCTGGAAACTAACGCTCTTCAGGGCTCGCTCTCTGGGGACAGGGTCACTCACATCCTCTGCCGCCAGCCACGATTTCTGTAGACAAGGAAACAACTTTTTTTATCAGTGATTTGTGTTGATATAGATTAGCATTGATTTAATAGAAATATACACATACTATAATATAGACAGAAATGTACATACAAGAAGCTATTATTCCACTTGCATCATAACTGCCTGCACTGCACCATGTTCACTGATGCTGTTATTTTTTACTGTATATCACTAGAGGGCGCCAATAAACTCGAGAATGCCATGTGTTGAAGCCAAGAGCTGACTTTCAGTTTTCTAAATTAAACAGTTGGTCACAAACATATGACTGTAGACCTTCAGTCCTGGTCAATTATTGATAGACGGCCTCTTAGTCCATCCAGATTTTTATTAGAAGTAGTTTTTGTTATTTTATTAGGATTATTAAGCATTTATATGGAACGCTGCACAATATATGCTGTCTTTTTACATACAAATATGCAATTTATTAGTAATTTTCTGGTTTTGACAATGTACTTAGGGTAAAATATATGGTTGGACAATCTGTTATATTTAGTGAATAAATTGATGCACAGGGCAAATTGACCAAGAATGTCTTTAGTTGATTACAGCCCCATCACAAAGAAATATTCCATAATATTTGAAAGCTATACATGAGCATTTTAAAGTTTCAGATGCTAACATTCAGGTGCCATTCAGGTGACATTCTACAATCCTAGAGTTTTGAGAAGGGGGTAATGGCACATTTTGGCTGATTCTGGGGTGGGGTTGAATAAATATAGCAGTTAATGGATGTTGTTGTCAATTATACCCCAAACTATTTGATAAATATGTTTTTAAGAATGGAAATTGTACATACTTCCTTTTTCCTTCCAATTAAAACTCTAGAACTTTTAGAATATTTCTTTAAAAACATACTACTACAAGAATTTTGTTTCATGCCTCCATTTTTACACACAAGAATCTTAAAAATAATAAGGTCTAAAAATAATATGTATGTACATTTATAGCTTTTTGAAGTGACAGTTCCCTTTGAGACATAAATGGGTTGACAAGTTTAAAAATAGAGCTAGTAGTACCTGCATTGACGCTTTTATGAACAAACTCAGTGTTGAAGTCACATTCCAAAAATACTGCAAAGCCAATCCACACAAACTTTTCTCCTTTACAGGCTTTTCTGCGTGACAACCTCTGGAGCAGGGCCACTGACAAAACCTGCAGCGGCCCCTGGTTTTACTGCCTGCCTTCATTACCCCGCTTTTCAAAAGGATCTGTTTACGTCCATAAAGTGTTGTTGACCTGGCTCTTTGTAGCATGTGAAAGTGTGCGTGGGGAGTTAATGAGGATCACTTGGTTGAATTGGCTCAGTGCTCACCTAAAACACGCACTGACATAAAAGAGGAAGTCGTCCTTTCACCGCATTTCACCCTCTGATACACTGAGAGACTGTTCCAGACAGGACCGGAGAGGATTCCATGACGACTATTAAAATGGTAGTAAATTATATGACTATGGTGGGAAGAAACTTAATACTCAAAATGTACTTTTGCTTGAAAATAAGTACAAGTGAAAATATCGTCTTTGAGAAACAGCAAGAAAGAGAGAAAGGTAGGTAAGTTGTGTGATTTAAATAGCAGAGTAATTCATAGTTTTGTGGTTTTATATGTCAACTTATAATAGCAGTTTCAGTTTCAGTATAAGCTGTAATTTTAGTACCACAAGTAGCAGTTGCCATTTTTTTAATCAAGTTTATGGGTTTGGCTGAACTTTGAACTGACTAGAATAACAAAAAAAACTAGAATTGTGCTTTTTCTGGTATATAGTCATAGATTATTATTTTATATTCGGTAATTTAAAAAACACAATATTGATCCAAAATAACTTAAAATGGACTTCCGGTTTAAAATTGTACAGCTGATTTCAGTCTGCCAAAAAGTAAAAACTAAAACTAAAAGCAAGACTGCATTTACAGAGCATTTGGCGTGTGGGGATTCGGAGAAACTGACATTTTCAGAGCAATGGTGCTTTGAGTACAGGACAAAATACATACAATATTCAAAACATACAACTTTGACTGAGTTAATGATGAGGAGAAGCTATTATAACATGGTTAAAAGCTTATAAAAGCAAAATGTGCATAAAGTAGTCTTCTTCTACTCATTTAAGAGCTGGCCTCAATGATGTAATTAATCATAATAACAAACAAGTAGAAAGAAATATAGTCTTTTCTCTTTTATGTAGAATTCTAAAGTGTGTTTTCCATTTTGATTCCTCACTCTCTTTTCTTCACACACATAACTGGAACATCCCAACCCGCTGCTCCTTTCCTTCCTTTCCCGTTTCCTCCTGGAGTGTTGCCGTGCCGACGCACACAGTGGTCAGTCAAGTGGCCACATGGAGGATTACTCTGCCCTGCCCTCACTTGCCTCCTCTTGGCTCAAGCATCCGAATCTCCTCCACTCTCCTTCTGTGACTCCGTTGCACTTCTAGCATGACTGTCCCAAGCAGAAAACTCCCTGAGGGCTCGTCGATGACCCAGCTGACTCACTCACATGGGAATCAATGACTTCATACCGCCATACGGTCATAAAAGCAACATCGCAGGAAGAGATAAGGAATTGTATAGAAGAATGGACTCATTATGGAAATTATCTTAAAGCATTCCAGTGCAAATGTGATTCAGAGTTCATTGAGGATCATTCTGAATGCCGTCCAGCGGAAGTGCAGCAAGATTAGTTAACATTTTCTGAATAGCTCAAAGGGAAAGTATATATCCTGACACCACCAGCCTCCAACAGCAACAAGGAGATAAACATTGTAACTGAAATATGTTAGCTCGGAATAGGCCGAAATAGATACAGTATAATAATCTTGATCGCTCATATCTTTAGTAAAGTCAAAAACTAAAAGTGACCATGTGTCATGTCTCACAGTTGTCCATCAGATTTGTCTTTCTGAACAATATAACGAATAAAAATGGAAATAGCAGAGTGATTAGGCAAAAAACAGGCCATATGTTTACACAATCAGCTCATTTGATTTTATATCCCAAATTAATACATTACGTCATGCAAATATTGGTTATCAGCCATAGCAGCAAGTTAAATATTAGACACCAGCTCAAAAAATCCATATCAGACCATCCCTTTTTTACATTTAATGCTCCACCTCTAGAAAAACAGTTCTGAAGCCCTTTCTGAGCCTTTCTTTGGGGTTTACTTAATGTTTCTAGTATTTGCTTGTAATGGAAGGTGGTGGAGTTAAATGTTTGTTAAAAGATACTTTATTGTCTTCAGAATTTAACTCATTCCTCAAAGCCACCGGACCAACCTGTCAAGAGCAGTAGGCGCAGTGCCCCAGGAATCATCTCCGCATCCTGAGTTATAGTTTTAGGTCAGGACTAACAAGATGGTGGATTATTATATTGTACATAGAGTTGGACGACAGTGAACAACAGAAAAATCGGATAATATTTTGGGATTGTCTCAATGGCATTATTCAGATGATATTATTGGAATTAGAAGTGAGCATTATATCACATTTTAGACAATATTGTGGATGTTGAAATTTGAATGTCAAACTCATCATTTATAGTAAAAAAAATATGCTATAAAGTAATTGAACCAAAGTAAAAATGGAAAATAAAAAGTTTTGTTGTAAAATTGAAAGTAAAGGTATAAAGGGGATATTTCTGCACTTTTCCGATAGATTTTACAGACATTTCATATTTGTCTGATGCTTAAAACTTAACGGTTTGAACACATGCATAGACATAATACTGTCTGAATACTGTTATTAATTAAGGTATACAATTTTGTCAATATTGTTCACACCCAATTGCAATCCACCAGAATTGTGCTAATTGTGTAGAAAGTAAACTATCACATGTAACATGATAGGACTAGAAAATGAACCAAAAAAAGTGCAGCAATATCATATGATCATCTTTATTTTAAAGATTAAACAGCAACTTTTGTTATATTTTTGTTATATATTTTTTAATAGTTCTTATTACAGACAATATACCTGATATTAAACACTTTTACATATCTCCAAAGCAACAAGTGCAATATTATCCATTTTTCGATATGTCCCACTACTAACTGTGCATGTTTTAGCTTCATAAGAGAAACCAAACTATTCAGAGAGGACACAAACATGAGGAAAACATGCAAACTCCTCACAACAAGTCCACGACACGGTACAGGAAACTGAGCACTAATCCTTTCTCATCTGGCCACAGTTAAATCGTCCGTCTCAAGTTGACACAGTGTTATTTTATTGCAAACACTGTAAAACACATTGCCATAGGCCCACAGTGTCACGACATGTGTCCATAGAATACAGTATAGACTTATAGATTTGTTCTCTTTGTTTCACGCTCCCTTTACCACATATCAACAAGTCTGATGATTTTGCAGACTAATGTAATTATCAAGCATGACTCGCACTCCTTTGTACTCTCCCCCGCTGCAGAGGTCATCACTTCTGTTATGTTTAATCCCGCGGCGCATTTTCAACAGTGTCATGAAGGAATGTGTGTGTAGCATCCATCCAGGACAGTGCAGAGAGGAGGGAGCGTGTATCCTGTTACCGCCTGGAGAAACAGTCCTATAGGAATGTCTCACAGGCTGCATTAATCTCCCACCCGTGCACGTGCAGAGTACAGGAGTGTGTGTGATGTCGGGAGCGTGCACGTGCAGAGTACAGGCGTGTGTGTGATGTCAGGAGCGTGCACGTGCAGAGTACAGGCGTGTGTGTGATGTCGGGAGCGCGCACGTGCAGAGTACAGGAGTGTGTGTGTGATGTCAGGAGTGTGCACGTGCAGAGTACAGGCGTGTGTGTGATGTTGGGAGCGCGCACGTGCAGAGTACAGGAGTGTGTGTGTGATGTTGGGAGCGTGCACGTGCAGAGTACAGGAGTGTGTGTGTGATGTCGGGAGCGCGCACGTGCAGAGTACAGGCGTGTGTGTGATGTCAGGAGCGTGCACGTGCAGAGTACAGGCGTGTGTGTGATGTCAGGAGCGTGCACGTGCAGAGTACAGGCGTGTGTGTGATGTCAGGAGCGTGCACGTGCAGAGTACAGGCGTGTGTGTGATGTCAGGAGCGCGCACGTGCAGAGTACAGAAGTGTGTGTGTGATGTTGGGAGCGTGCACGTGCAGAGTACAGGCGTGTGTGTGATGTCGGGAGAGTGCACGTGCAGAGTACAGGCGTGTGTGTGATGTCGGGAGCGTGCACATGCAGACTACAGGCGTGTGTGTGATGTCGGGAGAGTGCACGTGTACAGGAGTGTGTTGGGAGCGTGCACGTGTACAGGTGTGTGTCTGATGTTGTGAGCGTGCATGTGCACGTGTACAGGTGTGTACGTGTGATGTTGGGAGAGTGCACGTGTACAGGCGTGTGTGTGTGTGTGTTGTGAGCGTGCACGTGTACAGGAGTGTGTGTGTTGTGAGCGTGCACGTGTACAGGCGTGTGTGTGATGTTGAGAGCGTGCACGTGTACAGGAGTGTTGTGAGCGTGCACGTATACAGGCGTGTGTGTGTGTGTGTTGTGAGTGTGCACGTATACAGGGGTGTGTGTGTGTGTGTTGTGAGTGTGCACGTATACAGGGGTGTGTGTGTTGTGAGCGTGCACGTGTACAGGCGTGTTGGGAGCGTGCACGTGTACAGGCGTGTTGGGAGCGTGCACGTGTACAGGCGTGTGTGTGTGTGTTGTGAGCGTGCACGTGTACAAGCGTGTGTGTGTGTGTTGTGAGCGTGCACGTATACAGACGTGTGTGTGTGTTGTGAGCGTGCACGTGTACAGGCGTGTTGTGAGCGTGCACATGTGGCTCGAGCTGGTTTGTGCAGAGCCTGTGTCTCCAGTGGAGGTGAGCTAACATTCCAGGCATAACTGCATGTCCTCAAAGCTGGTCTGGACTTTTAATGCTTGTGATGAAGGACACTGTACAAACGTTCTTGGCAGTGAACCATTCGAATTCAAGTGGTGAATGTCAATAAAGAAAAGTTTAAAAGTGGTTTCTTGTAAACAGTGAACTACTAATGGGTTGAGTTGTCAAAAGTATAAAAGTCAGTAAAACTAGTATTGAAACAAGAATAGAAGCACTGATTTAGAAAAAAAATGGACAAACAGGAAAAAATTTGACCAGTTTTAGAATAAGCTAGGGCTGCAACAAGTTCATTGATTAACCACAACTAATCGATTATTGAAATAATGATACTAATTTAATAATTTATTAATCGTTAACAGGTCTACATATAGGTTCTCAAACTTGTACTATGTGCTGAAAAAAAACGTTTTATGTCTCAGCTTGTGTAGTAACAATAATGAAATTGTGTAATCTTCTTGTTTTTGATGATAATATATTATTTTTTATATTATTTTTTGTCTGTAAATATAATTCATCAGAATGTTCTCAAGTGACATAACTTGAGCTTCATCTGGGTCTAATTTAGTAAAAAATATCATATACACTGGCCTTTTGCAATCTAAACAACGATCAATTAATCAGAAGAATAATAGCTGGGCTATTCGATCAGCAAAAACTTCATCAGAACTAATACGACCACAAGGTAACATATTATTTTGTGTTAAGTATGTTTAGTATAGTGACAACACTAGTGGGTAAATAGCTAAATAGAGACTTGCATTCAGGTTAAATTTGATTTTAATGGGATCTGGAGGCTTCAAAGGGCACTTCCCACTTCCCGTGCAGGGCCGGGTTGTAACAGGCAGCATGACTTTTCTCAGCCTGAAAATGTAATTTGTTTCATTCATAATTCTTTTAGTGTTCCTTCCTGTATTCTCTGGCACTGACGCAAGAGAATATTAGCTTCACAAGTCACAAGTAAAAGAGCGCCGTCTATTTCAGCAAAAACTGACCAATCAACAAGCAAGATTGTTCTCTTTTATTTAAAACAACGTTAAATACAAATCTACACAGACTTTTACATTTTCAAGTAAAAGCGTGATCAAATGTTGGCATTAAAAGCATTGTTCAAGGCTTGAAAACTACAATGAAATAACAGCCTTAAATTGTCTTGTTTTAAAAGTTAGCAAGTTAGCTAGCATCATCTAAATCAGGGGTTCCCAAAAGTATCCCTTAAGTCTTACTTTCACTACTCTCCATACTGTGTACTGCTGTTTTTTGTGTGATAACAAGTATTGGTTCTAGTAATGATATTGCCATCCAAAAATATCCAAAAGAAACATTATTAAGGATGTAAAGGTACAATAAATTCTAGATACTATTCAATTATTTTAAACCTTTCATTTTAAATCTCTTTAAAAGTGATCGCCAAACACCGACCCAAAACTAACATATAAAACACGACCAGAATCCGAAAACGAAACCATTTAAAAGATTATGTTTGTATTGATTACTTAAATACACAGAAAATGACAGCAGGTTAGCTCTATTACAAGCTAGCATGAAGGATTTGTGTCCAAAGCTGGGATTAGTTTTTCCAAACATCCATACTGCGTGTTGTTTTACAGCATAAACCCTGGTATTATGCCGGGGGTTCAGATAAGACCGCTGTACTTGGAGCTTTCCCCCAGGATTTATGGCTAGACATGTCACAAGATGTAAGTGAGCGGATACAATCAGAAGTTATCCCAAGTGCATCTAAGTCACGACGCAATTACTAAAGCCGTTTTGGGCCGGTTTCCAGTTTATTGCCGACCCATCTGGAAGTGTTTAGAGTCCTACTGTCACAAACACACACGTATGAACACAAAGATGACAGACACAATAGCTGCGTGCCTCAGACGTGGGGGGTTCACTCGAAACTACAAGTATTTACCAGAAGTTCAAATGAATGGCCAATGACCTGACAAAGAGAAACAAAGCTGCGTTACTCACTTTAAGGATTCAATCACAGACTATTTGGGCATGACATGTAAAGCGCAAGGGTGATCTTTTCTTTGGATGAAAATGGATGACTCAAATGCATTCTGCAGGCTTATTCATGCAGTCCTTGTGTTGTTAGAAAATCTACTTTTTAGGACGCTGTTAACTAATGGAAAACGCATACATATCATTATAAAGCATGAATACAGAGCTATTTCATTTGGAGTTGGCCATTCAACATCGAATGAAAAGGCATAATAACTTATTTAAGTATTTCTTTTCAAATTTTAAGCACATGTTATGTAAAATGTGCTTAAAAGACTATTGTTATTCATAACCAGCCTTAAACACAACATTTTGAAATGTCATTGTAGCTCATCTGTTAATGTTTTTGAACTAACCACATGAATATATTATGCTCTGATTCATTATCAACATCAGACAACCTTGATGGAGCATTTTCAATAAAAAATACTGATATATTTGTTGTTAATTAAACATAAAAACACTCTAATTAAAGTTTACATTTTAAGAATTACATTTTTCCTCGGGGCACAGTCAGAAAGTCACATAGAAAACATTGCTCATCTTGACACAACCCTGTAACGTCACCGCCCATTATGTCATCTTACCAAAATAAATCCAACTCTGCAATCTAAGGGCAAACAAGACACCGTGACATTATTATTCAACATGTGTTCACCCCTTTAACTATAACGGCAGCGCTGTTTTACACAACTTCTTTCCATTTCCCGCTCATCCACATATTTGCCATGCCTGTTTTATCAGCAGTAGTATCCAACTCTCCAAAACACACGTCCGAGCTTCCACACGACTCAGTGGGGCCGGCTCTGTTTCCTGCCGGCCAAACTCGATCCTTCGTAGTAACTAGACACCGAGGTTTCTCTAGTGCAGCGTCTCCATATCTAAACAGTAGAGCTGTGAACGCAAGGCCAGGCCGGGCTGCTGCTTATTTATGATTTCAGCCAGTCAGAAGAGCAATCCGGGGACGCTCAAGTAAATTTGCTGACGCGCCAAACAAACGGTGCGCGGACCACGTCAAGAGAGCTGCGCGCTAAGAGGCGTCACAAAAACAAAGACGGGTGGGCTGACACCGAGGCTAGCACCTGGGATAAACATTAGGCAAGGAAAGTGAAGACGGCAGAAAAGTGATGTACAGTAGACTGGAGTAGTGCACCTTAGCTTTACTCTTTACAATGCAGTATCATGGTACTTGTATTTTGTAGTATTAACATTATATTTTGTTGTGCATTCATGAAAACTGGGACTAAACCTGGAGCTATACTTGGACTACTGGACCAAGAACCAAACCAAATCAACATCAGTACAGGAGTTGTGGAAAATCAGATACTAATCAATACTAAAACTTGTATAGAAACTGGATACTCAAGTGAACATGCATCGATACTGAAAAAAATCACATGGATAGGACTAAATGTGACCTTTCCTGAACAGTTCACCTTTTTCAGAGCTAGTATTAGAAAACATAGCAAAATAAATAAAGTACTACTACTATTTTGAGTTGAAAATTACATTCTATTTTCTGAAGAACATAGCGTTTCTTTGTTATCATTGTGGTATCGAAAACAGTATTGAGTATCGAGCGATCCTATTCCTAAGAATCGAAATCCAGTTTGAAATCTGAGTATTGTGTCAGGACTAAACTGGGCTCAAACCAGGACCAAACCAGGTCCAGTGTGAATGCACCCCAAGACTTTTCAGAGGAATTCAAGTAACTATATTATTAGTAGTAGTAGTGGTATCGTGTTAAAAGTACTAGTACAAGTACAAGCATGTAGATTAGATACTGCACTGATTTCCTTCAACTGAAGTAATGTAAAAGCTGACACGTAGAAACTTTCACTTTCACGTGAGTACTTTTGAGTAGCCAGGTTTACATCATAAAAATATTAAGATGTTTAATACCACATTTAGTTAAATTTAATATACAGTAAGTATATTGTTCAACTCTCATATCTCTATTATCCAAGTACATTAGATTGAAATCGCAAGATAAAGTACATCAACAGCACCTGAATATTCAATGATATATTATTCAACTGTTTAGCCAAAAAACTGACAATATGATCAACAAATTTAATACAATTTAGTCAGTACTTACAGGGCTAATAATATCTGCGACAAAAAAAAAAAATCTTATTCCATAAACAGGGGAATTCTCCAAGACTTGCGATATTCAAGCCTTGAGCAGTGTGTGTTGTGTCCGGCGCAGCTCTGCGTTGTACCAGATTGTGGGAGTGCCGGACTTTTTCCTAGCCAAGCCTTTTCCTCGCTGTCTTCTCCTCCTTTTCCTGCCTCCCCCTCTTCTCTCCTCTCCTCCACAAAGCCTCTCCTTTTCCAGCCACATTCCTGCCGGCCGCCCGCTCGCTAAGCCGTGATGTCATGGGCTAACTGTGTGTGTTTTTTGGACGTACAGCTCACTTCTCCAGATGCAGAGGCTGGTCGAATGAGTGGTTCCAGCCTGTACCCGAAGAAGACGGATTCTGCTTTCGTCCGCTATACATTTTATAATCTGTGACATCCCTTGTTCTTGGGACATGGTAAATGGCAATATTGATCTAAAATGACTTCGCTGACTTCTCAATAAACATCACCGTAACAAAGTACCATGCTGGCTACGCAATAGCTAAAGTTTACAATAGCGAGCAGCTGATTTTAGTGTATATATTTTGAAATTTGTGCCGATATGGCTAAGCGACACGGCTGAATCCTTTGTCTAGCACTGATTAAGGATCCAGGCACTAATGAATCCACAATGAAATGCCCTAGACAGAACATTCAATCAGAGAAATGGATACTGATATAATCAAGATTCTGTACATACAAAATTAAATTGGTCCAAGATGGCAAAAGAATGGGATTGGAGCTGGTTTCACGAAAAATAACGAACCAAGAAGAACCAACAAGGCCAAAACGAAACATACCTTTTTTGATTAGTCCAAGATTTGGCAGAAACAACTGTAAAAGACGGGAATTTGATACCAATTTCCCCATAAATTCAAACACAACCAAGCAAGTCTTACATTAACACCAGCCAAAAGTAATAAAGCGCTTTGGCTGGTCCAAGACTTTGCAGATTCTACTGTGACATAAAGCGATTCGAGACCCTTTCCCTGATGATGCACTAAAAGTCCATTTAAAGTTGGTACAGAGGTTTTCATCCACAAATTGTAACAAAAAGCGCAAGCCTCATCTTTCACAGAGGAATCCCCGCGTACAAATTATTAAAACTATAGCAGATTAACTGTATCCGTTTACTACCTGGCTCTGCTGTTAGCGCACAAAGCCCCCAGTGTGAAAGCCTAACTAGCAGTGACCAAAAACATCCACGGTGCGCCCGCTCCTCCCTTCCTGTGTCAGCCCGGGCCCCGTGCTCTGGCCTGGGCTCGGCGTGTGACTGGCTCCCTTTAAGCTCCTGTATTCTGAGCGATACAGGTACAAAGACAAAAGACGCATGCATTTGTGAGCTGCGGTGATGAAGAGGAGATGAGTGAAGCTCGGATTGGGTTGTGATAAGAAGGCCGTGGGTATTTTGAACTGTCATCGTTAAAATGGGATTTGGGCGACAGGAGGGTGAGCTGCTAGAGTGAGGATGCCGTTACTTTGCACGGTAGGAGCTAGGGCTGGGCAATATGGTGATAAAAATCTAATTGTGAGCTCGTCCCTGTGATAATCTGCTATTTTTGTGAAATCGTCGTATCGTGATTCACTGTTTGTCTCTTTAATGCAGCTGTTTGTTCAAACACACTTTTTCTCCTGTTGTTTAGCCTCTGAAGCCTCTGTGCATGACTTTATTTATATCTTACACCTCTTAAGCGCAATAATTCAACTCAATGTACCAAAACGCAACTAAAAGCAACAAAAATGCATCTAAAAACTACAAAGACGTGACTAAAAGTGACAAAATTATGCTTAAAATGTTTTTTCCTAAATCGTGCAGCTCTATTAAAGGCAATAGAAAAAAACAAAGTTAACACAAATGATGATAAAATCGAAATCGTTATCTGGCCCCAAAAAAATCGTGATTAGAATTTTTTGCCATATCGCCCAGTCCTAGTAGGAGCACTAAAAATTAAAGAAACGACTAAAGCGAAAAGGCTGATACTGGAGCAGGGAACCAATCACGATACTAGAATTTCAAATTTGATTTCGATACTCGATACCAATGTTGATAAATAAATTAAAAAACTCAACCTTAAAAAAAAAAAAAAAAAAAAAAAAAAAAAAAGTTGATTGCTTATAAGTTTATCATATGGCCTTACACTAGATTGAAGACCTTTCTAAAACCTTTAAAAAAAATCCTGTTTATGTGATTTTTTTCAGTAACAATTAATATCTTTTGACAGCCCTGTTACCACAAACTACTGCTACTAATGGAATTCATGAATATTACTCTGTTCTGTAGTTCTAAGATCCAGACATCAAGTGCGGTCCCTGGCGCTGGTGTATGAATGAGAATGTATGTATTAATCCAAGGCTATAATCCGACAGCATCTAGCCTTATCATGTATGTTCTTTAACATGCACTGTCCCCACCAAATAAATAAACAAACTAAACCAAACCTGTATTGTAAACCAAGCTTTGTTAGGGCTACTAGCAACAAACCAAATTCAAATGAACCCAGCTCTATAAGCAGGCGTTTACCGGACCAATCAAAGTATAAAACGCTCACTTTGAAACAAAATGCTACTAAATTGGTTTGGGAGAACGACACAGTGTATAATATCAGTGTTCAGTGGTTGTTCGCTGTAGAACAGAGCGCTGCTTAGTCCAATTTTCTCGCATACCCATCATACCCAGTTTAATCATTCCATTTGCGTACAAAAACAACTTTACGAAGAAATGTATTACTTAAAGTGTAAAGAATCTATGAGAAAACTGCATTTGGAAACTGAGAATAATGGCTCCTTCCACTTGGTTCATTAATCTTATACAATGCAGCAAAGGTATGCAGCTTTCTTACTACAGTGTACAGATTTTAACAGAAAAAGTAACAACTAAGTATTAACAATTGCGCACAGATTTTTCAAAGTGTCTCATAAAATCTTAAAATACAGCACTAAGTCAGAAGCAAAAATGTCCAAACAAGAACTTACTGTTTGTACAGCACTGGTAGTTCATGGTCAAACTCAAGGAACTTACAATTCCTTCAACTGAAAATAATGATTTAAAAGACCAACACATGCCCAGTTGACAAAATCTATTATCTACTCATTGAAGGTATGAATTCTAGTTTGTGCATATGGAGGTGTTGACTACAAAGTCCATCTGAGGCTACCGGTGTAGTCGTGGTCTGGCTGGGTCACAGGATCAGGCCAATGGAAACTAGAGCTGACCTCGGTGTCACTTTCTCGTCTTACAAGACTACATATCTGCGGACACTTTCCTCCGGTTAACACGAGCGTGTGTAATCGGCCACTAAATGACAACAAACAGTTCATCAAACAAACAGAAAACGTGTGACTTTCATTTAAGCAAATAATCTAAAAGCCGACTAAAATCAAACTTATTCACCTTATTCCGGAAGTTGCCTTATGCGCTGCCGTCTTGTTTCCGTATTAGTTTACATGGAGCAGACGAGCACAACAGAAAATAAGTTCTACATGGACTAAAAAGCTGTTTTCAGACTGACCAGGAAATCTGTGCATTGTTGACTTGTTGTTGCTCGTGTTCATTAAACATTTTACACAAATCAACCTACTTTATGTAACATTTTAGAGGCGAGACATTTTCCTCGTTCGTCAATAGCTTTAACGGAGTTCTCGACAAACGGGAGTGCGTTTACAACAACAGTGCAAAAAACGGCAAAAGTGGGCGGGGCAGAATAAGGTCAATACATTTTTTTTTTTATATTGACCTATCTGCACAACAATTTCCACTGTCAATGGTAACAGACAGCCTTTTAAAACAGCGCCTGCCCATCCCAAGGTCGGTCTGCTCCTGCTAACTATCAGCGGCATCCTTTGTACCTTCATAAAGAGTGAACCTATTCAGCTGCAGCTCACAGCGGCTGGCTACACCTTGGACAGGTCAATGGTCTTTTACAAAGTGAAACAATAGCCCTGAATGCCTGGGCTGTGAGCTGGACAACATGGTAACTGCACAGTCAATGAACACTCTCTTGTAAACCAACTTACAGCCACGACACGATGGTAAAACAGCTGTAGGTGGTCTTGTTCTGACACTTCAACAGGGCTTGGTACTGTTGAGGTAATACAGAAGAAATATGGTCCTCGAAACTGGGGCTGTCATTAACTGTTATTTTATCACAGATTTGTTTTCGATTGAGTCAAACGATTATGTCTTTTGTTCATTGACAATTTACATTACATCGTTGACCAAATAAAGCCGGGGTCACTAATAAACTTTCAACGAGGTCCAGTTTGAGATAATTTCTGCAAAGCAAGATCTGGAATTTCATGGCGTTTCTTTTATGCCAATTTTATTATTATATTTATGTTATATTATGAAGAGTATAAGAATTGTTATTTTTCACAGTAAACCAATTAAAGCATGTATATCAAGTTTTTATGATGTTCTAGTTTTGACTTTATTTGGCAGAATAAAACCTGTTGTAAATATATATTATGGAGTGAAGAAAAGATGAATAATATGTTGAAATTTACAGGAAGTAGAGCAGAGGTCCAAAACATGATGACATCACAGTAGGGAGACACACCAGGGACAATTTACAACCAAGAAACACATTTTTCTGATCCTTTAAACATTGATTCAACAAAATAAAGGTGTTCCCATATCTTTTTACATGTCAAATAATCATGTTTTGACCTAGCACACAAAATGCTAAGTAACAGTAACAGAATTTCCTAGTGTGATGTCATGATAAACAACCAGGAAGTAATAATTTAAACCTAAAAAACAGGCCAAACTGGGATAAAAATTGTTAATTCTTTAGTAGAATCTTAACTGTGTTTTCATAAAATGAGTACTTCAACCTGTCATAGGCACTTTAAGCATAATTAATATCAAAAAGCAATGACGTTGGGTGGGAAAAGTGTCTGGTTGAAAACACAGAGCTGCATTAACACATAAATACACTCTGTTCTTTGAGTCCTCCTGCTGTTTAATGGTTCCAGATAAGGATGTAACTTCAATGTCACTGGAGAAATCTGCCAGGAACAGTGAGCTGATGCACTGCGGGGGACCCATTTCTAGTTCTTGTGCTTGTCTTGGTCAGTATTTTACCAATTGTGCATGTTTTGAGTAAATGGAGTGTCCAGAGGAAACCCAGGTCGAACACGTAACCTTCTCGTTGTTCGCTGTTTTTGCACACTTAAGTCTTTGTCTGTAATTATTTGTACCAAAGGCTTGTCACGGCATATTAAAAGAAAAAAAAATCTACAGTTCTGTTTGCCTCTTAAAAATACTGTACCGTGAAATACATATTGTGATAATACTGTACCGAGAGATTTGGATATTGTTGCATTTCAAGTTTTAGATCATGGTTATAGCAGAAAGTCGGTGTAATCCCTCATTCGTCCAGAAGGGGATGCATCTCAAACCCGGTCTACGATTATTCACCTTATTCAGGAAGTTGCCTTACACGCCGCCGTCTTGTTTCTGTTGTATTAGTTTACACGGAGCAGACGAGCTCAACAGAAAATAAGTTCTACATGGACTAAAAAGCCGTTTTCAGACTGATCAGGAAATCGGTGTGTTGTTGACTTGTTGTTGCTCGTGTTCATTAAACATTTTACACAAATCAACCTACTTTATGTAACATTTTAGCGGCGAGACTTTTCCCTCGTTCGTCATTAGCTTTAACGGAGTTCTCGTCAATCGGAAGTGCGTTTACAACAAAAGTGCAAAAAACGGCAAAAGTGAGTGGGGCAGAATAAGGTCAATAGCAGCAGCTGTGAAAGTCGTGGAAAAAAGTATCATTTAAGTACTTGGCATTGTTAAAGTACTAGTTTCTGTGAAAAGAAAAAAAAAAACTCTTGGAGTTTCCCAGGCCCCGAAATAACCGTGTGCCACATAATGAAGAAAAATCGGTCACAGGAAATTGGGACAGTAACCCAATTATCACGTCCGCACTGGGGCCGCGGAGCCCGGGCAGGTTGTAACACACTTTCAACAGGCTGGTGAATGGACGCACATAACGGCTGAATCAAATTTAAAAAGACGGCGATGTTGTTGTAATTGACATGACGGTCGTGGTGTTGTTTGGTGAGCTCATGTGCATGTTTTGAAACTGGGTCAAATACTGCAGGTCGATAACGCTCAGTGCCCAGGGCGGGTTGGCTGGCAGTTAATCAGGATTGATCACAAGCGGGAAATGGCAGAGAAGGGATATTAGAACGTGAGAGATGTTACATGTGACTGAGGAAAGTATGGCTACATTTGTGTTAGCAATTAACAAGTGTGACCTAATTGATAAATGTACTTTGCAAGTAGATGTGATAAAAACAATGGTCAGTGCTTCAAAACGGCAGGGTATCAAAACAACAGCAACAAGAAAATGAAAAGTCTAAAATATTTTTGGATACAGTTGTGAGTCAAGTGGAAAAGTGATGTGTTCTCGGGCGAGTCACTTTACCCACCTTGACTGTGGGAGTGAAGGCGGGTGGAAAGCCTGTTGTGAGGCCTAGAAGCTTTTGGTTGCTTAGACAATTAATTGTTGATATGCGTCTAATTATTTCATTAGAATTGCAGGGATTTTCATGAACTGGAGCCGCACGGTTTGGGAAAAATATCTAATTACAAGTTTACAGTATTAGACTAGATTTGTGATTTATGTTTTAATAATTCTGTTCTGATTCTGTTTAGTTTACATTTTGGACAGCACATCCAGGAGACTTGACAAAAAGACAACAAGATATTAACTGAAACAAATAAAACAATCACATGTTTGATGCTTTTTGTCATGTCTTTGTCACTTTTAGTCGGGTTTCTGTCACGTGTTTGTCACTTGAGCAGCGCTTTTGTAACTTTTAGTTGTGTTAGTGTCACTTTTAGTCACCTTTTAGTCACATTTTTGTTGAATTTGTGTCACTTATAGTCACTTTTGTGTCACTTTAAGTTGCGATTGTGTCACTTTTAGACTTTCAATTAGGTTTTTGTCAGTTTAGTTGCGTTTTTGTTGCTTTAAGTCGTGTTTTAACATGTTTTAACAAATCTAAACTACTGGGCAGTGTTGCAGTTTTTATGCAGAATAAATTTGTGGAGGAAATTATTACACTTCAAAAATTGAGAAAGCATAAGCCCCATTCACACATAGTTCAGGTAAAATGAACGGGTACAGATTACCGGTACACTCCCCGGTTACCACCATTCACACATGCAAATTAGAACCAGAACATTGCTGTGTCTGCACCACTGATACTTAGCCTGACAATCCTATGAGTTATGAGTGAGTTATGAGTGAGTTTTGGGAGTGAATTGTCTGTTTCACAAAAATATATATCACGCAAAAAATGTATCAATATTCTTATTCTTACATTGGTTCATCGCGATGTTCGATTCAGTTTTATTTTGTTTAATTAAAAACAAATAAATATAACTTTCCGGAACATAAATAATACAGCCACTAAACACAAAAACAGCGCCATTTCTTCCTCTGCCCTCTGCTCCAAGCCATTGTTTTACTCACAAAGGATTGGCTGTAAACCTCTCCATTATAAAAGTAATGACTGACAATTAGAAACGACTGAATCTCAATCTCGATTTGAATTACAACCATTGAGAATAGGATGTAGTAAATAAAAAAAATGCAACACTATAGTGCTTTGAGAAACAATGCATGTATGTGTATGGGTTCATAAAGTTAGACTACTCGTACCTTCTTCTTCTTTAGCCAAATCTTTGTGGAAAACGTCCTAACTATGAAAACAAACTGCAGCTCTATTGCAGAAAAATAAACAACCGTCATTCTGAGACTAATCCAATCACAACCATAGATCATCATCTCAATAATTTGTCTGGCAGGAGCTGCTTCATGACGGTCCACTGAAGGTTCCACCAAAAGACACATCCCACTGGATCGAGAAGACACCCAAGAAGATTTACGACCTGCGGTAAACACAAATTAGATCAAGCGATGGCAGAAGCGAGGAAGCACATGATTGGACCGAAGCCTATCACAAACAACAGACTTCGCTTTAAGCAGGAAACCAGAAAGCCCTGCTAACTTGTATCCACGGAAACAATTCTCAACACAGGAAATACAACGCATGGATGCCAGCGCAGACACAATCACGACCAACAGACAGCGCACGACTAGAGAGGTTAACTGGGTCATATTAGCCGATTATCACTGTGACCTATAAGCTTCAGGAGTTTTTGATACCCGCCATGTTGCTCTTCGTTGATTTATAATGGGACAATTGCCGTATGTAGGCCGTAATGCCAGCTTTCGTCAACAAATCGGAGTCTAAAAGTAGAACAAATGTCACGTCCATTGTGCTTTTTTCATTTGTAAACGTGACAGGTTACCATTATATTTTAAACGTAATTGAGAGAACAGGTCAGTGTTTTACGTCAGCAGGTTTTTTTCTCTTCTCTTTTTAACACAGAGTCGTCCATTAGGCTTTATAATAGTCCGCTATAACATCAGTCGTCTCTTTTGAGGTTTATTAATTATGAAAAGGATTCATTTAACATCTCCACAACTGCCATGGTACAGACTGACAGAATACAGTATATCTCAATCAACATATTTTTTTGCTTTTATGATATTTGGGCAGTAAGGGTCATTTGTGGTCACTGATTAAGTGTATAATGTTGCTGTTCTTTGTAGATATGCATTATGTTAGTATAGAAATCCCAACACCACAGTTGACAGTAAAAAAAGGAAAAGTACTGCTGTCTGAGCGGTTCACTTGGCTTTCTCAAACGAAGACAAACATTTTACCAACGACTACCAAACTACCAAACCTAGCATTAGTGGTTCACTCTAGCAACAACAAAATCGAACTGTCAGAACTTCAAAATGGCCTGCACCACTTGAACTTCCATCAAAGAAAAAAAAGCAAAGAATGCGCAACAATCACCAACAAAGTCATTTTCACCTACCAATTGTCCGAGACTTTGGAACAACAACCAGACTGAGATCATGTTTAGTTGCCTTTTGAGTTCTGAGTGCTGCAGAGGAATGTGCTGCACGTCTGGACTCATGGCAACTATTGGTCCCAAAGCTTTTCCATGACACCCCCACTTAGAAAACCAATAACCTCTAAACTAAAGCCCCTCAAGAACAAAGAGGCCTAACGCTGGCTAGAGTGAGGGTCTGTGCTGAATACTTATGCTCCTCTGCACCCTTGTCAAGCCCTGTGTGTACTCTAGATTTCTAAGAACAAGCTGGGACGGTGAAATTAACACGGCGTGGGTGCAAGACTGGGTTATTGACAATGACTGGGAGTTTGACGTTGATCTGCTGTTTTCCGGCAACACAGTAAATTGCCATCATACTGTAAATTTCTAGCCTTAGTTGTCAAAACACAGGGTAGGCCTGCAAGATTAATCGAAATCAAAATCGAATCGATGATCGCAATTTGAATAGATGCAATTAACAAATTTCAAAGCCTGCAATTTTTGAAGTACCATCATTTCTTCCACAAACGACAAAATATCCTGTCTATTCTGCACAAACCTCGGAAATCACAGCATTCTGAAACACATGGCATTCTTTTATTAGTATGTCAGTTTTTAATATTGGTTTTGAACGAATGAATAAATTATTATGTAACGCTATGCACTTTGGGTCTCTCGCACCTTTTTTTATACAGTGTTTTTTATACAGAATAAAAACAGGCCTATTTCAGTCTTTTTGTCAGTTCCTCTCAATGCGTTTGAAATGTGAAGTGAAAATATTTTTCCCAAATCGCGCCGCCCAACACAGAGACAAACAATAGCTTTGCAAATGGCCTGAAGAGGTTTGTGAAGCAGTACGAGCCTCAGAGTAAAGTAAGTCACATTTGCAGGTCAATAACGGATACAACAAAAGTAGATTCAGGGAGAGGCAAAAAAAAAAAAAAAAGATGGATGGATGGATGGATTTGTCATATTGCTCAGTCCTGAAGTTAGTCCGACCAACCTCTTTATATATGTATATGTTTTATATGCCTGATACAATTTTTTTTTGTATTTTTAAGATCATTTTAAACCTATATTTCAAAGGCGGTGCTATAAACCAGTACACAACTTTGTATTGCCATTGTATTGTGACGTCTGTTTCGCACAAGATTTATGGACACAAACTCCCTAGGGAATTTTTTAGCTTTCAATGTTCCTTTATTTGATCTCATTCCCCATTGTTTTTATCAGCCTGGGCAGGTTATGTAAGAGTGCAGCCATGTCCTGCTGTTAATCAGGCAGAACAGAGTACGCAATGTTACCACTGCTGCCTTTATTACAATCGAAGCAAGTCAACCAATTCAAAGACAATATAAAATAAAATACATATTCACTGCTCTAGTAACGGTCCCATGGATATTAATATTCGATTTGTTTTGCTGCTTAGGCTGATAACATATATTTGTCGATAGGTCTACTGATATCATGATTTTAAAATCCACTACAAGGCCAAAGTAAAGTTCACTAACTAACCTTTCTCTTTTGTAAAAATAATAAAATGTATTTATCTGAGATATCAAATAATCTGTTGAATGACTGCAAATATACAGAATGTTTAAATGTAACTAGTCTGTTAAAAAGACACGTGCTGATCACACTAGGGCAGCACAGTAAAACCATCTGTGCCAAATTTCACCCACATTTTAACTAAAGGACCAGTACCAATTAGGGCTGTACTCAATATTGATATTAGGGCTGGGCGATACGTCAAAAAATTATGATCCCGATTTTCTTGGGGCCAGATCATGATTTCAATTTTATCACGATTCTTGTTCACTTTGTATTTTTCTGTTAATAATGGAGCTGCACAATTTAGGAAAAATATCGAATTGTGATTCTGTCCAAATTCACATTTTAAGCCCAATTTTGTCGCGTTTTTGTCACATTCAGTTGTGCTTGTCATATTTAAACGCGCCTTTGTCATCTTTTACTCACGTCTTTGTTGTTTTTAGTCGCGTTTTTGATGCTTTTAGTCACGTTTTGGTGCATTGACTCACGTTTGATGTTTGCAAGTGTGTTTTTGCTTTTGAACATATTTTTATCGCTTTTGCTCGCTTTTTGTTACTTTTTTCAGAACAAACTACAGTGTCAGCAGTTTTTATTCAAATCAAAGCAAGACATTTTGTTGTTTGTGGAAGAAATGATTGCACTTCAAAAATATCAGCCTTTGTGATTTGCTTATCGCATCCATTAAAACTGTCATTTTGTGTTAGTTTTGTTGAATTGTGCAGCCCTGGCTAAACAACAGGAGAAAAAGCGTGTTTGAACAGACAGCTGCATTAAAGAGACACACAGTGAATCACGATACGACGATTTAACAAAAATAGCAGATTGTCACAGGGACGAGCTCACGATTCGATTTTTATCACAGTATCGCCCAGCCCTAATTGATATGGCAATATATTGTGACAGACTTTTTAGAAATACATGTAACAATATAGAGATGCATAACATGATACTTTTGTACATGAATCCACAATATGAGTCAGTTATAATTGCAGCGTAAAACACAACAATCTGCTGCCTACTAAGGGAAGAGGGAGCATGCAATGCATTTTATTTTACATAATCAAGTAAACTTTTAACACAGTGATTAATCGATATGTATCAGGACACAGCAGATCATATATATCAAGCTCCAATCAATCCTAACCACCCACTTAATGTTGTTGTTTAGTAATTTAATGTTTGTTGTTAATGTGTGCATTAATGAGCATTATAACAATGCAACTGCACCCAAATCAGCCAAAAGACTAGTTTTCATTTGCAGACTGAGGCCATAGTAGCTTCAGTCTGTTCAAGGACCTACATTGTGCACCAACATTATAACATTAGATTAGATAATACTTGATACTGTTTGAGAATCTACAACATGTCTTTTATGAAGATACCTTTATCAAGCCAGGCGACTGCAACCAAATGGCCACAAATTATATTAAAAAAGAGGGATGTTGTATAATGAAAGCTAAAACTGTTAGTGTGATGTCAAAATGACCCAGTGGCCTACACTACACCAAAGCATAATGCAGTGAACCTCTTCTGTGTTTCCTGATAGCATTAGTGAACCAGCCATGATCTGCTCCCTGAGACCAAGAGTGTGCTAATCACCTGTCTATTTACAGAAAGCAGCTGATTAGCACTCAGTATTTAACCGAGGAAGCAGAGGATTCACCAGGCAAGAAAACAGCAGCAAAGAAAGAAATAAGAAATATCGTAATATCGTAACTGATTTGGTTATTAATAAGTTCATTTAACCGAGAAAGTCAGTGCATGTATTTTCCTGCCGATAACGAAACAATTTAAATAGTTTGACGACGTGGGAAATTCCAACCATCTATTACACTGTATTTGGCTGACACATTTATTACTACACATCTTCCTTTTCACAACTGACTCAGTTTTAACCTCTGCCCCAAAATCACTGTGTGAACCTTTTTTCAATGTCTAAGAAAAGCAGCATTATTTCGGGACATGCCTCCATTTGGGCACAAACCAGGAGCTGTTTCCTGATATATCAGTGTGATTTATGGCGACTGTGCTCCCCTCAACTTTCACTACAGCTTCCTTATCTGCTATGGTCATGTGAGTTAGTGGTTTCTTACCATCCTCTAACACCACTCAACACCATTAATCATTCAACTAAGTAGTGTCTTTATTATTGTGGTTAGCATTTTGTGGTGAACCTCAGTGGAACTGACCACGTAGTGAGTTTATGGCTAAAACATGATTCTGTTCTATGCTGATTTATAAACCAGCCCTAGTTAATACATTTGATGCAAAGTATGTGCTGGAAATACTAGGTTTGTCAGTGTGTCAGTCAATTTGCAGATTAGATGAGTATAATGAAGACAATTTTCCAAAGCTAATTTTTAAAATTATGATTGAATCAAACCTCAAGCCATTGGGTGGGAGTGAAGAAAATGAGAATTTTTTAATAGATTATTTTTTTCAATCGAAGCACTTACACCTAAACTAGTGAAAGGAGTCAAATGGCATAATTATTATACTGACATAATAAATTACACGTATTTACAATAATTTATAATTCATAATTATAATCTAGGGCTGGGCAATGAATAAAATGTTTATTTGACTGAGACAGTATTTCCAAATGTCCATTATATGCTTGGGGCTTTTTAAGAAGTCTAAAGTCAGCCTCTATCAGTAAAAGCATGTGTCCTTCTCATTTACCCACCCAAAGTTGTATTTAGAGTAGAGATAAGTGATAAGAAAGAGGCTTAATATTCAATTCAATACTAATTGCTAGTTAAACTAGTATCAATAGTTTAAGTATTAATTAGTATCTGATTTCTGATACTTGACAATCCTAATTTGGTGTGATTTATGAATTTTTGAGTTATCTTTATTCTAAGACATGTATGATTTTTTTACAATATTGCCCTGCCCTACAATAATCTGACCATATTTTTTAATTCAATCCAAAATAGATGTAGATGTCTTGGTCATGGTTCAAATATCTCACAAAAAGTGGACAGACAGACTACGAAACAATAAAAGTACATCTCCGTTTTATTACACAGCAACTTTCCGTTTTACGCAAACGGAAAACAACAATATAATCTGCAGACGATAGGTATAGTTAAGCGTGTGTCGCTCCAATGTGACTGCCCACATGAGCACAGCAACCCACCACATCCGGACCTCAAAATATCCCATTGAGTGAAGTGAACATGACCTCACCTCCTCTGAGCGTCCCTTCTCCTGTCTATCTCCCCCTGTGATAATGAATAACGACAGGCCTTCCATGTCCTGACCACCTCCAGCTCAAATCCACGCTGACATTTCCTACCTCTGTGTCCTAATCTCCCCCAAAACGCTGCAAATCCCCACAGCACAACACCTTCATGCTGTAATCCGAATAGCTTTCAAGTGTTTATGCATAATTACGTCTTCTGCGTCCACCTGTTGTTTGGCCTGTCTTTTCATACATGCAGTAAACAGCATTTGTGTGGCAGGTGCTGGGGGCTCTGCTTTATCTTTAATGAATGACTTCTGTTGGATGTATCGGACAATGGAAGGTGGCGGAGGTGGGGTAATGGCCGCCGTCACGTGGGCCAGTTTTGTATTGTTGGGTTTCCTGTACAGCTCCGGGTCTCTTCCTCTCTGGAACATACAAATCAAAACACGGCAGCAAAAGGCTCTCAGATGGAATGTGCTGATGAAAATAAGAGGTATTTTCGATGTTGCCGCAAAGTCTCGAGATTGGGTCGGAGCAGTTCTTTCTTTCTTGTAAGGTTTGCGTCAGAGTTAAGTCAGAAGCATTGTTGGGATTTGGTAATACTAGATAGACTTCTACCATTGAGAAAGGGTTGGGTTTCGAAACACTTTCAGCACATATATTTGAAGGTTTCAGCCAATTTTCTGCAGAATGTTTTTCATTTCAGTTATGTAAAAAGACACAATGAGAGCCTCAAATGAAAAATTGCAACCTTTGATCTGTGAAATCTTATAAATCAGTACATTTTAAAGTTGCAATAAAAATACTTCCATCCCTTTTGCACCAAGCACAGTAACTTGCACGTAGATCAACGCAATAACTCAATTTTCAATTAAATTTATTTTTGTAAAGTCCAAAATTACATCAGCAGTTGCCACACCGAGGTTCCCAAAAATACCAGCAGAAAGTTAGAAAATCAAGCAATGAAAGAGTCATAAATATATAAATATATGACTGTATCATATAGTCAGTAATTGAGAAACAGATCAACCAAAGCTCCTGGATGACTCTCCCAGGGTCAGGGTTACCCTCCTTCTCAGGAAAGGAAAAACTACAAAAGCCAGCGGGAAAAAGTAGAAACCTCGATTAAAAGAAACCTTACAACTTCACAATAACTTATAGAGTTTGTTGGTTCTCCTGACAAGAATTCTCACTCAATTCTGGAAAAGGGTCTCTATTAACAGCCATCACTCAATACTTTTGGCAGTATACCCCAGTGGCATGGAAAATGGGTCAAATTACAAAGAACAAATGTACCTATAGGCATTAATCCTGGATCATAGCTTTTTTAGGGCTGGGTGATATGACTCACAGGGGTGTTGGACTGGGGGGAGGGTAAGAGGACTGATTTCCCCAGGGCCCAGGACAGTGAAGGGCCCTCAAAAGCATGTGATGTTTTATGGTTTTCCTCAGATGCATTTTTCCACGCTTTAATCTATTTTTGTTGTAATAAAATACGATGTGGCTGAGTACAGTCCTTGGAGAATCTCTGAGGTTCCCATCACCCCTTTAAAAAAAGAGGAAAACGATAGATCACATATTAGCCAAATTATTAGATTATAATTTGCAGTTATTTAGAGTATTTTCTTAGAGTAATAATACTTCAAGATCTTTGTGAAATTGGTCTGGTAGTTATTACCGTATTATAATATAACTAATTAACTAGTGTAGCTACCAGCCATTATTATGATAGGCCGGTAGCTTCAAAAGTTTATAAATTAGCCAGTTATTGTTAGGCGTATGTAGAAACCATACAAAAAAATGCTGGGATAAATAAAACATATACAAATGATGTAATAGGGGTCCACTGAGAAGGGTTGTACCTGGGGCTCAGAAATTTCTGAAGACTCAGAATAAATTTTGTTACAATTAAAATGTCTTTTATCAAAATGAATTGCCCAAACAATGCAGACTTGTAATAATTGTCATTTAACACAAAAAAGTCAAATGTCTTCCTCCAAAGTCTGAATTCTTACTGACAGAGGATTGACTGAGGGCTGATCAACCAAAACAGATTATCGACTATTAGAAACGACCCGATCCAAGTCTTGAGTTTAGGTTTGATTAATTTCTCAGTCTTCAGTCTTGTTACATAAAATAACAGCAGCATTTTTCTCCGAATGCTCAAACTGAACCCTAACTCTAATTATGGAGCGGACACGCAACATTTAAAAGTATAATATCTCTTAGTGTATCAAACAAACTCATAAATCCTCAGATCAGACTTAGTTTACATCACCAACTCTTCCATCGCAGTCACAGAAACCAGCCATTCTACAACTTCCAGACAATGATTCTGTCTCACACTCCTGGGAATGTGACGGTGTCTACACTTCTCAGTTTGCCCTAACACTATCAGTTACTCCTCTCTTCAAAGCATAAGTTATGAGTAATGAAGCATCCGACTGCATCCTCCGCTCGTCTCGCTGTCACTTACTCCCAGTAGCCTCAAAGTGCCATTCATGCTCCGCCGGTCTGCTGGGCTTCAGACGCGCACAAACATGAAGAGGCTTTGTTAGTAAAAAACTGAGAAAATGACTTTCAAAGGCCCGGCCACAGATCCGCCCCAGGCCCGCTCACATGGTTTCTAATGACAAACACACAAGACTAGTGTTGTCTTTGCTATTTAAGTCGTCTGCACATTGTCAGCTGACGGCTCAAGCATGCATCTGGGAAATGTGTGGTCTGGGGTGCAGCGAGACCTGAAACCTTTTACCGTAACGACAGAATCAGAAATGACCCATGCTGATCAAATTAAAGACACACTAAGCAAAAAATATGGCATGGTAATAAACTAACAGATATTTAATCCATCCAATCTGAAACCAATGACAGATTAAATAAAGAAGTACTTTCCGTACTCAAAAAAGGTAATTTACGATAAATGATGTCCCTGTACAACTTCTGCTACCACATTTGAACCATCTCTCAGTGCATTTATGTCAAGATTATTTGGTTAATTGATAATTGTGGATATTCAGGTCACAATAAAATCATAAAAACAAAAAACAATAACATTTTAGAGGCAAAATTAAGTTATTTCAATTCAATCTGTACTCCAAGAAAGTACAGTTTAATGCAGTGTTTTTCAACCATTTTTGGGTTGTGGCACACTTTAAAAGCTACCACGGCACACCTCCTACTACAAAAACATGACCAAAAAAGACCCTTTAGTTAAAAAATATGGTATATAACAAGCCAACTAATGTTTGTGCCACTGTCTGGTTCTTTAAATTTGGTAATAGTGATGGTTTTGTGTTATTTTTTTCGTGCAGAAGTAGTTCAGGACACTCCAAAAAGGTAAATTAGTCAATTACATCCACAACTGTCAATCTGTTAACTCAAATGGACATTTTTTCAAGGCACACCTGACAAAACCTCAAGGCACACTAGTGTTCCCCGGCACACTGGTTGAAAATCAAGGGTTTAATGTATAGTGCTTTTTATGTGTTCATAACCTGCTCACGCCCGATTGATATGTGTATCACTCTGAATTAGTTCTACACATTATCAATCTGGACAGGCCCCGGTTGATATCGTTCGGGAAACTGTGTAACGTCATGACGAACATTTGAACTGACTGGTTGCAGCGTCGCAAAATCAGAACAAGCCGAGAAATTAGTGAATCCAGTTGAGAGAAAATCACCGACATCTTCCTCATCCTCAAATGCACAATGTTTTCAAAAGCAAAATAATCCGTAATTGTGTTGAAATAGGCCGAAGTACGTCCGCCGGCGCCGCCATGTTTGTTTAAGTTCACCTATTTGACTTCCGCCCAAACCACAATGCAGCGCTGTGACTGGTCCAGCACACAGCGGCCGGTGCAGCCCTGAGAGCGGCACACGACCAGATGGATTCTCAAGAGTTTGTGAACTCACAAATATCGCAAAAATTCATATGGTAGGGCCAGGTTAATGTGTTCAAGCAAAATCAAGCCTTTTCCTTTTGTTTTGATGTATCATTTATCTTAATTAATCTTTATACTGTGATGTCTCCTCTCACAATAATCGTAATATATAATGAGTCTTCAAACTGCAATGTCGCAGGACTCTTCGAACAACTTGACCCTGTCAGAATTACCTAAATGAAGGATTATTATGCGTGAGTATTTTGAAGCATATACCTACACACGAAAAACATGCAAACTCTAAATAATGAACATAACATATATAGTCCAGCCCTAATTGCAAACCTTTTCCCACGCCATTTGAAACAGCCAGACAGATATGAAAGCAGGAAGAATGAGTTGTAATAAGTGTTAAACCTAATTGCGATATCGATTTGAGGCAGTATATTCCCGGTAGAGTGAAGGAGCATGACCTTACCGCACATGCATCACTGAATTGTGTTCACTGTGGTAAGGACCCAGACTGCACTATTAAGCCGACCGCAGCTTAATAGGATGAGACAAGATGTGTCACAAGATGTCGACATAAAATTGCCACAAAATCGTGCACACATGCGGAAAATGATCTTCTGAGATTGTTTTCCCATGTGGTTACTTTTGGCGAGAGTTCAGCGCTGGTGAAAGTTGCATATTTTGAGAAGTATTAGTTCTAAAAAGCAGCGCGACAATTAGATCTGCAACGATTAATCCGCTGATCGTGACAGGTCAGCGTATTTTTGTAATCGTTATCTGGGTTAACAGACTCTAAAACACATACGAAAAGACCTTTTATAACAAACGCAGTGACATTGTTAAATCAAAATCTCTTTTTCTGAGTTTCATTATGAACCATTTTGTGTGTAGATATTTTCTATCTAGATGTACTCACAATATTTCAACTTTTTTGGTTAAAAATGTAGTTTAAAAGTTTCAGTGGAGATCGTTAAGACTAGCCGACTAATAGGCCAAAATTGTAAGCTGTACCACATCTTTTATCTATTGACCTTATTCTGCCCCGCCCACTTTTGCAGTTTTTTTGCACTTTTGTTGTAAACGTACTTTCATTTGACGAGAACTCCGTTAAAGCTAATGACGAACGAGGGAAAAGTCTTGCTGCTAAAATGTTACATAAAGTAGATTGATTTGTGTTAAATGTTTAATGAACACGAGCAACAACAAGTCACAACGCTCCGATTTCCTGGTCAGTCTGAAAGCGGCTTTTTAGTCCGTGAAGAACTTATTTTCTGTTGAGCTCGTCTGCCCCGTGTAAACTAATACAACAGAAACAAGACGGCGGCGCGTAAGGCAACTTCCCGAATAAGGTGAATAATACATTTTGTCATAATCTCGTCTTGTCTCGTTCTCGTGGACTAAATCTCGTGTCTCGCCTTGTGGGGATTGCGTTTCGTCCCATCTCTACAGCTTGCCGCCAGCTTTTGTAGATCGATAATGTTTAGAATTGTCCACTAAGAGTTTAATTCTCTCCTTGGAATGCCGCCATCATCAGATTAGACGCTGTGAGGCCACGTGTAGGTTAACGTCAACAACACTTCACCCTTTTGAGGATGAGCAGACTTCCTACACACAACAAGCATATCCCGAGCCACCATTTCCTCGCGAACATTTCTCAAAACATGGACAAAGCAAGCCTGAGTTTCCCTGCACCTTTAAATCTTGTCATCAGCCTCTCTCATCACAGTTCCCTGCTCGTTTTCTGGACAATCATATCCATAGCCATTAGACAGGTGTTACATAACCTACGTGTTTGTCCGGGTGCATTCGAGGAAGAGGGAGAGGTTCAGAGGAAGGAGACGTCCGCGATAAGGTCGTTGTCCCTGTCCGATGTTCTCACGGGCATCGGGCGGGTAGGGATGGAAAGCGGAATGGACAACGGGGCTGGACAGTATCACCGAGATTGGAGGACATACATTTGATAACTTTTGATTGAATATACTACTGTAGCAATAAATACAAACTGTTACGTAAGCCTGTCTGAAGATGCTTAGAGATGTCAATGAAAGAAACATCAACCGTTTGAGTGAGATGTAATAATGTCAAAAATAATGTTTCTCCTACATTGTGAGGAGATAAAAGTAGTAAATGCTTGATGAGTGCAATTATCACTGTCATGTTCCAAAAGTTAAAAATCTAAAAAAGTGTGTCTGTGCCGTTTTAAAAGTGTTGCATAACAATATTCCTTCATTTTGAAACTGAAAAGACCATGGTGCTTTTCTTTGTCGCAGCATTTTTTAAAGCATTAAGCACAGGAAGCAGTTTAGGGTTGAAACAAGTTGATCGATTAAACGCAACTAATCAATTATTTAAATACTTGGCAGCGCATGTTCACTTGTAGAGCACAATTCTTACACAAGGCAATTCGAAGTGCTACATAACATCACAATTTGCATTAAAATCACCGATTTGATAATCCATCCAATAATCACTTTTTAAACTATACACAACCTCCAAAACCTGTCATGAGCTGAGTTCCATCACTCAGACGAAGCAGGAATTACTGTAAAATGACACAAGAAATATGTCATGTTAAGTGTTTTTAATCGAAAAACCTATTTTGTGAAGTATCCTCTGTGAAGAAGTTGTCAAGCACCTTCCTCTCCGTTATATTGTATAAAAAAATCTCATGCACTAACCTTTTGCAGTCTAAACAACTACAGTATTTTCCGCACTATAAGGCGCACCTAAAAGCTTTCAATTTTCTCAAAAAATTGACAGTGCGCCTTATAATCCGGTGCGCTTTATATATGGATCAATACTGAGCCGCAACTACGCAACCACAGCCACTACTGTAGCTTCTATTCTATGCGCCTTATAATGCGGTGCGCCTTATATATGAACAAAGTTTTCAAATAGGCCATTCATTGAAGGTGCGCCTTATAATCCGGTGCGCCTTATAGTGCGGAAAATACGGTAATCGAATAATCACCAGACTAATCGATTAGCAAAATAACCATTAGTTGCAGCCCTATTGCAGTTAAATATATTACACTGAACCATGATATCATAGACAGACTTTTGATATTGCAACGTTTGAGACATCCTTCAACTGTGTAGTAATCTGTCAATGTGCTGCCTGTAACCAAGAGATCAAACTTGACTTCATGCCCATAAAGTCAAACCTACAAACCATTTTATAACTGCTATATTTTGTTTTAGTCCTTGTACAATCAATGCAATGAAAAGTGTTTATCTTATAGATCATGTATACAGTATATTATTATTTCCAAAGAGAAATTATTCCTGGAAGGGCAGCACAATATTGGAAAGAATTGCTGTTAAATACTGCAATACCAATAATATTTTGATACTTTTGGCACAATAATCACAGAAAAATGTCTATGCCTTACTGTGTTAGTCAAATTCTTCAAAAATAAATACAAAAGTGAGAGACCAAATCAAGGCCAGTTCAGAGTGAATAAGGAAAATCATGAATAAAACTTATTTTCATTTTAAAAACAGTACAATTCTGTCAGATGGAGGACATTGGTGTTACTCAAATATATTTAGTTTGTTGCCAGAACGATTACTGTGTCAGCCAATATTGTGACATCGAAACCTTTGCAATATACTGTGCATACCTGTGTTCTCAGCTCTTCTTTCCTCTCATAAAGCTGACCATCATGTGTCCTGCAGGACTATTGGCAGCATATCGTCTGGCCTGACTCTTTGCCCTGCACTGGTATTTCCAGAAACAGGGAGCAATTTCCACAGTGACAAACAAAACACTGACCGGGGCAGAATGGCCTTTCATGTTGTAAATGCACGCAAACAGCTAGACATATTTTCACAGCTTTAAATCTGTTGTCCTGTTTCAGCAGTAAAAGGAAACTAGTTAGCCACATACATCTCAGCATCAAAGTCTATTTCACTAAGACTCTCTGAACAGCAGGTTCTGTTGCCAAGACACAGATTTCAACTGTAATGACTTTGTTTATTGCAAACGTGGCTGCAGGGCCCAGAAAACACAAGTTATATAGCAGTTAAGCTCCATGAAGTGACCCCTTTATGCATTATTATCATGTTAAAATTGCCAAGCCCTGTTCTCCTGGAAAGGTCCAAATGTGAACCAACAGGGCAATCAAATCAAATCAAATCAAATCAAATCAATTTATTTTTATAATGCCCAAAATCACAACAACAGTTGCCTCGATGGGCCACAGGTAAAAGCAGTGCATCAAAGTGCATCACTGTTTAGTTTAATGTTTAGAGCAGGGGTGGGCAATTATTTTGGGCCACATTGGATTTTTACACTTGCCTGGGGGCCAGACCATTTTACACACATACTACTACACATAGACTTAATGCCTAAAATACACAAAAAAATACTACAGAATAGCAAAAATCATTACCTTTATTTAGTGGGAACAGTGCGGTTGATCACTCCTTTTATCCAATGCATCAAACTTTGGTGTTATTCTAGTGGTGGCTGTTCTCAAAACTGATTTTTAATGAACAAGCAGCTGCTCAGGAAACTGTAAAATGACAAATGCACCACACCTAACTCATACAATTTTTTATTGAATGCTTTGCGGGCCGGATCAAAATGCCAAAAGGGCCGCATGTGGCCCCCGGGCCTTAGTTTGCCCCCCTCTGGTTTAGTGAATTCAAACAAATGGAGCAGAGGCTAAAAAATAAAAGAAAGGTGTTTTGTCATGATCATCCATACACATGGAAATATGCATTCAATTACAGCAAAATGTGCCATACATTAGTACATCCCTCTTGGTTCACAAGTCACTGGTCCAATCCTTTTCAACTAATTCCTTGTAAATGTTATGACAATTCAAGCTTCTGGAATATCCAATCAGCTGTCAAAAGATAATTTTATATATTCCTCCCACAATGTCAGTGTTGCAACAATAATAGAAGTAGACTCAGAATACAAAACAAAAATACAAAATAACATTAAAATTACTCCAGATAAAAGTTCAAAGAGAGTCAATAGACCAATGAAAATGGGTTACTGGACAAGTTTGTTGATAGTGACGTGAATCTGATAATGCTTCCTAGATTATAACGGAAATAGCCCACATGTGGCCAGTTTCTTTGTAGGAAAAAGGAGCTCAGCAGTCACTTCTCAGAATGTTCCAAGAAAATAACACTCTTCATCGCTTTCAGCAGTTCATTAAATCGTGCAGTGGTCCCCTATGGACAATGCAGCAATCATACTCCAAGCAACGTAACAGATACAAGGGGCTTGACACTTCAACTCAGAAACAAGCGTCAATGTTGTGTCTCTGAGCAAGCAAACTGCAAGATACATTATCAGTCACACAATGCACTAAACCAGGTTAAGGTCGTCTTCGCTTTGAGGTCAGAACTGAACAAGAAAACCGCCGCTGCAGCAGACACAACGCGCGGCGCACGCAGCAGTCTGGCTCACTGACCTCTTTGGGCTCAGTCCCCGTGGAAACCCGGAGGAAGAGGAGGGTGTGCACGGATCCAGTGTCCTACCGCACTTTAAACCGATCAGTGTAATTACAGCCCGTGTATCACACTCATACGCGCCGCGCACGCGTAAAACCCGGTTGGCGCAACAAAACATCCCCGAGCTACGCAGCACTTTCACTAGAACTGCCTTTTCCCGCTAAAACTCCAACTTACTCTTTATGGATCAAAGGTCAAACGTATCTGCATGCACCTTTAACGTGACTTTCGCCGTTTATTTACCTGTGCAGTGATCCACCGCTGCGTTGAGCTCCTTATCGCCGCGGTAATGGCTGGATAACGGGATTAGTTTGACCCGTGGAGACGACCTGGAGGAAGGCACTACTTTCCTCTCTTCTTTGTCTTGTCTTGCGCGGGTTTACCTCGTCGAAAGCCGGTCTATGCGTCGCCTAAACCCGACAAACACAGCGGAAATAACGGTTCCGAGGCGCGCAGGGCGATGGGGTGACATTGAGGGAGAGCTCTTTTTACGCGCCAGCTTTTCCAACCGGCGACGCGTCCCTCCTCCTTTCTCTTCCTCCTCTCCGCCTCCCTCTCTCTTTCTCTGACTCTCTCACACTCCGTTTTTTTTTTTTTTTGGAGAGGCACGCGTGCTGAATAATGCAGGGCTTGCGCGGTCCCCGGAGTGTTTTCTGTCCCGTTCCACAGACAATCACAATGAGCCGAGCGGCGCGGATCACGTTTCCCCCGCGCAGTCTTCCATTCATTCACCCAGAGCTGAACAATCCGTGTGCGGCCCCTTCTCGCAGGCTCGCTGCAGCGGGACCGGGGGGAACATGCACTTTTGGGGTAGCTTAGCCTAGCATTGAAGCTGTTCGTGGGTAAGTTTGGGCTGCCATGTGCTTTTGCGTGCAGGGAAGTGTTATCAAGTACCAGGAATAAAAGGTCTCCGGTGGACTGCCCCAGACAGACGGAATGATTTAATATTGATTAAGCTCGTTCTACAACTTGGATGAAAATGGCACCAAAAGTCTCACTGTCATGCCAATACCCAGAACATGACTTGCAGTTTTACCAACTGAAAACAAATTGCTTCATGAGGAGTGTTGCCAAGTCTGTTTTTCACCTATAAAATAAACTATTCAATTGTGGAACGACATATAGGCCTAGATTGCTATATTTCATTATAAATACGTTTATACATATATTTTTAAAGGCTTCCTTGACTGGATGTGCAGGCTACATTTACACAAAACACATGATGGGCTTCCACTTACAGCGAGAGAGCTTAATGAAAAGCAGGTCAAGTCAGGTCCATTATCAGAGGCAGATACAGATACTTTTTAATTAAATTGTACATCTCAGGGTAGTTTTCTGGCAACAGACTTTTACTCTTACTTGAGCAAAAGTGAAGCTGAATGTTGGCATGGTTTTGTGCATCATTTAATGTTTTTTTTTTCCCTCCAGTTACATTAACTTTATGTATTCACTTTTCTTCGTTCTTTCGTCTGACAATAGTTTGTTGTTGATTAATGTGCAATATCTGTCCCTTTTCAAATACCCAAATAAATAAATACAATTAAAGTTTCAAATTAGATATCAGCTCTTACTATGTTACTCAGTTACTGTTACAATTGTTCAGTTATTTATTTTCAACAAATATCCCTCTACTTTACCCTGAGTTATTTCTTGAACCACTCTGTTACTCTTCTACTTGAGTAATATTGTTTGAAGTAGTACTCTTTCTTCAGTACATGTTTTGTAATACCCCTCTGTCATAGAAAAAACAAACATGATTCTATATTGTTTAGAAATAACTTCACACGACACATAATCCTGGTGTAATGAGGCGATGGACCTAATGGCCCCTCACAGCAGACGCCTGTCAGAGGCATGTCTCCCTCTGCATTGGCTCATTGTGTGGCGCCTGCACACTTTCATTCAGAAACATACTGTCTTAAGCCTGATGGACTTACCGTGGCAGTGTGTGGGTGCTGGGTCAGAATGGGAGCTTCACATCCATTTGCTGTTGTCACGGTAACCCCCGTTGATGGGATGTAGCCTATGATAAAACATAATTGAATTATTGTACCATTATTGTACTTTTCCACAGCTGTCATTACAGGGTCTGTGATTTCTGTGTGAATGGAGTCATTTGTGTTGGACAGTCTGAATAAAAATAATATCTGCCAGTAATTATGGTTTTCGTCATTGAAAGAGAGTTTGAAAAGCATGAGTGAAGTGCATCATTTTCTAAAATGTTAGTTTGCTGTAAATGCATTATGAATGCCAATTCTCACAAAACCTGCGGCTGTGTAGTTTTGAATGGATTTGTCTTATGAATTCAAAACAAACTGTCACATTAACTGGAAAAATGATAATATAAATATTTATATAATTTTCATATTTTGCATTTTAATTTTGCATTTAAAAAACGGCTGCATGTGATGTAACATGCATGTGCATGATGACCATCTGTCTTATTGAAACGTTTTTAATGTATTTCTGTAGTCTTGTTATTGTTGTTGTAGTGGATTAGAGAACTCTCAACTGTGATATAAAATCCATGTGTGAATATTGAGCTGGTGGAGTTAAAATACCTGGTAAATGATAAACGATTGGGGTCATGGTCACATCTGTCCTTCCTTGACAGATAACAGGATTATTATTATTTAATGGAACAAGCTTCGTTGTATGAAATGTATTCACAATATTTAAGCATAGATTATTTCAGTACTTTTTTAAAAGGTGCACTACGTCACTTTTCTGGTGGAGGGTCTGCCATCTTCTCTCCATGAAGATACTGATTTACCTGGAATGTTCCTTAGCACTGCATTAACCTTATTTATCTCTATGGACACAAGTGGGTGACGGAACCTGGCCAAGTTACAGATCAGATCTGCTTACGCAAGTATTTTTGAGCCATAAACAGGTCTGTATTTGATCAAATGCTTGTTTACAGATCATTCCTGGCAACGCAATCTGCATCTGAAAACAAAGTGACAAACCCCCCACTAGAACAGCTTTAAAATAACAATTTAATCAGGAAAGTGAGATTCAGAATCTCTTTTACAGAGGAATCCTAGCCCCTGTTTACATGTTTTTAGTTGTAGACTACACATCTAGTGAAAACAGGCAAACATTGAAGGCCTCTGCTTGGTCCAGTCCAGTCATAAACCTGAGACTGTTTTGTTGAGAGACAGAGCTGCTAAATACTCTGCCAGGGTGCCACTGTGTATTGTGGAGAGGTTTATTAACATCATTGTTCATCTAGGGTGCATAACAATGTAGCATCACTCTTGTAGAGCTTTGACCAAAACATCTTCTGACTGACTGTGCTCAATTTATTCTGAGTAGTCTATTGAATATCTATAATCATTTATGTTTATGTATGGGTGAAAGCTCATCCCTGTGCAGCCTATAGACATATGATTGTTAGTGAGTAGTATCGCAGATAGTGATAGCTCATGATGTGTTTGGTCCACAGCCAACAAGAAGTGAATGTTAGAGAGATGGAAAGAACAACAGGCAGGAGACAGCAGGGCACTGGAGAAGTCTGCTTTATTTCAAAGACAGAGTGAGTGACAGAGGCCGCAGTGCAGAGTGAGTTCATGTCCATAGAAAGGTTTAAATAGAGAGAGACACAGTAGAAAATGGCTCCTTATCATTTTAACAGTCCATACAATAACAAGGGCAGGCAGACAGGAAGAACAGAGACCCCTACAGACAGGTAGAGGTACTGCAGGACTGGCAGTGGGGCTGGTCAACCTTGTTTTACATTATACACGAAAAAAGCCCAAACCATGTTGATCAGCCTCCATATTTAAAATGAACAAACTTAAAGGGTTTAATCTTTAGTTGAAACATTAAGTAAGTGCTTCTTGCCTCTGCATAAACTTTGGGGTTATGTAAATTGTCAGAAAATTTGTATTTCTATATAGTTTAAACACAAACTTCATGCAACACATATTTATTATGGCTACATGGGACACGGAGACAGAAAACAAATTTAGTTGTGCCCTGCCAAATTTAGTTGTTTCACATATTCTTTTACAGTGTTTTGGTTAAGCATATTGATAATTAAGGACCAGACAGAATGTAAAATGGATAGTATTTGTCAGGAGAAATGGTGGTATTTGTGGAGAAAAGAGCAAGCATGTTAAAGTCATTGGGTACCATGCAGTTCATTCTTCTGGAGATGTCTTGAGGAGGAGCGGCTGTCGGGTCACAGTCAGTGCAGTGGTCAGCAGAAGGTAAACTGTTGGACTGGGTTAATGTGAGGTTACACACAGCAAAGAAGAGAAGTTAGTCAATCCAAATAAACTCATACAGTCATCATGTGGCACTGGTATAGAACATTGTACCCATAATCTCAGTTATGTCTATGATTCTAGTGGTGAAAAATTAAATAATTTCTAAGATTCTATATACATTCTCTATACACATGGTCAGCCAGCAGGACTGACTGACAGCAGCAGTGACCAATAACAGCCCTGGGATTTAAAGCTCAAAATAAAAGTGATAGTGTGCACTTCGTCTGTTGATAATTGCTTTACACAATTCAAAGTGTTATTGATGTAGAGGTGGTACACAGAGTATGACTTTTTATTCTCTAGCCTTGTGGTTTTTAGTTCAATCTTAAACGTGTATTGAAAGATGTAATTGAATAGACACTGTTATGCAGCGAATGTTTTACGTTTCATACTGAACACTGAGCCTAACAGCTCAGTGAAGTTTTTTCATTTCAAAAGGATATAAACTCTTTTAGAGGGTGACACTGTGGTCTGCTGTAGTTCAGATGGTTTTAATGGTGACACACAGGATCATTTGTAGCACCTTTATAAAATAGGCCTGACTGATCATGGCAGTGCTGGCAGTGTTTGTTGTTTTGGAGCATATTACTCTTATAATGGTCTTATATGAATTTGAAAAGTGAAAACTCTGTGCCCATTGCAGCCCACTTAAAGGCAGGGTGTTAGGTCATTTGAGGGTGATTCACGCAGGTGCCCAGGCTGTGTGTTTGTTTCTATGGCTGGTAGTTTTCTCATTAAGCTGCCGTGGCTTCCTGTGTCTACAATGCTCAGCACAAGAACAGTTGGCTTTATAGAGCTGTGGCTCCTGACGGTGTTCCTTCAGCAAGAGAGGAACTGCTAGAATAGGAGGAAGTGCAGTGGAATAGCTGGAATTGGTAGAGGAAAAAAATTGAGAAACAGATGAGGGGGGTTTGGAAGTGGAGTCAAGTTACTAAAAACTAGAATCAAACCTCAGGTTCCCATGGCATCGAAACAATCCAGTGGTCTTCAAAAAATAAAATAACTAAAGCTAAAATAAACTCTAGAATAATTCTCAATCTGAAGTTATACTGTTATTCTAACTATGTGGAAGAATAAAGAGGCACATAAAGAAACCAAGGCAACAAGTCTCCTCTCCGCTGTGGCCACAGTCTGCATCAGGAGGAAGTGATAAAACACCTGTGAAGATTCCTCCTTCATTCAGGTTTTCATGTACTAAAGATAATAAGACAATAGCATCTCCTGCTTGAAGAGGACCTCATCCCCAGAACATCTTAAAAACTATTTTATCCATAACGTCTAATAATGTATGATGAGTTGAATGTTTGTTTTGTGTGATTGTCCTTAGAGCAAAAAGTGTTTAACAATCAGAGGGGCTGACTGTCCGTAGTCCAGGACCACTGAGAGTGCACCTGGTTTAAGCGGTTTGTGCATTGTGCAGCAGAACCACCACATGGTCTTCTGCACTCAACATGAAAGAGCTGAACTGAGCAAGGTGTGAGTCAAAGGCCAGACAGTAAGAGTGTAACAGCCGGTCAGTCTGAGCAGAGAGGGAGGCAGGGCTCAGTTAGTAACCATCCAGACAGAGGAGAGGGGCGGGGTCATAATAAAAGGGGAGGGGACAAGAGTCAGTCACATGAGGATGCAGCACTGGCAGCGTTTCCTCTTGTCTGTACCTGTGGGCGGGGTCAGGCCGGGGGGCGGGGCTGTGGCTTCTTGGTTGGCGTTGGGTGATGAGGCGCTGTCTGGCTCACGCGCCTCTGAGGACAGTTCTGTGCTGACGGCCTCAGACGTGGCGGGACGTCCTGACACCAGATCTGCTGCCGTCCCGTCTATGGCGGATATATCTGTGACCGTTTTCTCCCGGAGGGACTTTTCATCGTCTTCATCAATCAGAACCACCTCAGCCTTGACTGCTCCATCAAAGCCCAGCAGCCTGCGGCTCTCACTGGTGTCGTCCACGTCCTGGTACCCCAGGAACACCATAGTGACCGGGTGCTCCGAGGAGGCCTGGGTCTCCAGGCCTGAGTGTGCACCTGGCTGAGTAGTGATGGGGGCTGTGGGGGGAATCATGCCGAGTTGGGGCTCCCTCTGAAGGGTCACCTGGGCTGGGGGACTAGAGGGCACAGATGGAGGGGTGCAGGAAGGGGGCGACAGGTCATCATCAGGCTGAGGAGCTTTGTCTGGAGCAGGGGTTACTTTCACATGTCCCCTCATGCTGTCCCCTCTGTGGACCACAGGCCGAGCAGCCTGCTGGTTCAGGTGCTCCACCTGGCTGGAGCTCCACCCGTTCTCCATGGTGGTGGTGGATACCGCCCTCGAGGAGGTCACCTCATAGACCACTTTCTTTCCATCATCGTAGACTTTCACCCCGCGGGTCGCTGCCTCCGATGGGCTCACACGGCTGGCGGACAGAACGCGCTGCTCCCCGGTGAGCGGGTCACGCTGTACGTTGATCTCCATGGCAAACATTGCTGTTAGGAAGGGATAGGGAGAACAGGGAGAGGGAGTGATGGGTGTCACAAAGGTGGGGGTGTTAGAAACAGTGGAGGGGGAGGGGAGGATGTGAGGGTTTGGGGAGAGAAAGTGGAGGGAGTGAAACGTGAGGATGAAGCACAGTGATCTTTTAAAAAGTTATATGAAATGAGATTTCACCCAAACCTTGTTATTTATCAACATAAATCATTAAATAAATGTGTTAATAAAACATAGGCATAGAAATCCAAAGTTGTCAATACTTAATATAATATAATATAACTATAATATAATAACTACAACTATATAAAGAACTATAATAGAAATTGATTATATAGTGCTTGTTAAATGGAAGCCCCTCATTACATTGACAGAGACCTGGCAGACGTTTACTGCTGGCACAGGCTGCTTTCGCTGACTGCACGTCTGTCAGACAAGCTCTCCTGTTATTTATAAAAGCCACCTGCTTTTTAGATTTCAGTCAAAATTTCAAATGACCTGGGAGAGCTCAAGAAATGTCAACTAATACAAACATTTTCGAACAGGACTTTTGAAAAATAACAGGTGAATGTTTGCATTAGGTGTTAACTCAATTACTCCATTAAAACATTGAGATGCTTTGTATAAACTACATCAGCTTTTAGGTCAAGTACAAAATCAAGTAACTCCTTGTACACTTCACCACTCTATAAGTTTAGAGCTGATAAATATTTCAAAACCTCTTTAACATTTTGTGAAGAACACATAACCCACTTGCATCATGCACTCCCTCCCTTCATACAAATGTCCTGTAATAATCCACCTTGGCTTGGGTCCAAAACGTCGCTATAGTGTCTGTGCCCCCCGTGGGTGCCCCCTCCTTGCCCCCTCCTCCCAGGTCCTTACCAGGTCTGGATGTGGCGTGCTCTCCAGATGCTAGAGGGCCGGTCCGGACGAGCTGCTCTGCGCTGGGGTGGCCACGGTCCGACATGCAGCCTGTAGCATCTAGTGAGCCAGAGGAAACCGCATGTTCAGAGTCAAGTTGGAGGGACACACACATTCGCACGCACACGCAATCATCTACACACAGTCGCACACAGGGAGAACAACAGGCGCGTCCTGCTACACAAACACACCTACAGACTCCACCCACCGGGACGCTCACTTTAGCCACGGAACACTAACTAATGGCCACAGAAACATAAATAAAGAGTTCAAAATGACTAAATGGACAACACAAATTATTTGCCATGTGTAGTTTACTGAAATTTAGCATGATTTGTGTGGGTTTCATGAGCTTTAATACGTTTTGAGCAAAATACAAATGACTAAACAGAATTCCCCACTGCACAATTGCAATTTAAAAATCAATGTCATTTTCTAGTCCAGGGTCCACCACTTAACTCCATGGAGCTGTTATTCCTTTTCTTAGAATGTTCCACTATATGTCATTAAACTTATCTATCACCATGCCAAGTTACAGGTCAGATCTGTGGAGAGGCGAGTCCAGTAACGGTAAAAATAATAATAATAACGGAATATAAACACCTCAGACTTGAACAATGGCAAAATACATATATTTAATATCACACTGAGGGACATTCTAGGCAAAGCAATGACGCCTCCACAGAGACAAGCAGGTGGCGGACTCCTCAAGTCTGCATAGCGCGCCTTACACTCAGAAAAATGTAAAGAAGTATTAAAAAAGTATAATGTCAAAAGAGAAATGAACTAAATATTAAAAAGCTACTTAAATTGATGATGTTACTTTGAAAAAGAAACATATAGTATATACGTTTAGAAAGAAAGAAACAAGGAAATACATATAAAACCCTAACAAAAACGCTTCTATCTAAAATGAGATCAATATTTAACATTAACATTAATAGGTAAAGGTTGTGCTTGTGCCCCATAGTAACCGGCCGCGTGCAGTGCTTATGCAGCAGTAGTGGCCATGTGCAGTGTGTATGTGGCTGCATTGAGTGTGAGTTTGTGAGCGCGGGGACAAAGCAGAGGGGCTTATGGGGCTTCACTGTGAATGGAGCAGGATAAAGACTGGCACAGCGGCTGCAGCGTCATGACCTTGTGGGCTTCAATAGCCTCGCTGAGCTGCAGTTAGCCTGTGCGTGTGTTTGAGTGTGTGTGTGTGTGTGTGTGAGGGAGGGAGAGAGAGAGAGACAGGGGTGCACACTGCAGTCCCTGGGATCACACAGGGGGAGGTGGGTGTGGTTTTGGGGGTGCACCATCTCTGTTCAGCGTCTCTCCTGCCTCAGCAAGACTATTATTCAACTCACTCACACACATGTCCACACATAAACATGGTGTTGTGGCATATTATCTGCAACCACATCTCTCAAACATGGATATCATCTCAAATATCCTCATTCAGGATGAAATATATAACTTCCTCAGTTACCTCAGATTTACAGTGTTTGGTGCTTTGCTCATTGATTTGGCAGAAATCCGTTTCTTAGTCGTCTGTGTTCTTTTTTCCACCATGTATGTTTTGACACAAACATATGAGTTTCTCTCTTTGCTTGGTTGATTGACTGATAGACTGGTTATCTGCCTATAATTTGTTGGGAATTTGTGGGGATAGGATCAATTTCCAGACATGTCTTTTTAAAGCATTGGAAAAACTGGCCAAGCAAGTCACAGGAAGGACATTATCTGGTGTAAGGAGGACCACACCAGGATGAACCATAGACCTGTACATAGTTGTAACAGTTCCAAAGTTTTAGTAACTGATGCTAAAAGAAGAAAGAAGAATAAATCTACTTGAAAATACTTTTGTCGTCAATGATACCATAACCAATGTCACACATGTGCTATGCAGAGCTATGGTTTGCTGTGCTCCACTCTACTGCTGTGGACACAGTAATCATTGAGTTCTCTAAAGTGTGATTCATACCTCCATCCTGGTTCATCAGACTCTGAAAAAGAAGACAGAAAAAAGTCATTTTTCATTCTTAATAACTGAAAAACATTCAAACCTATTTGAAATAATACACTTTACCAAGTGATGGAAAATACAGAACAGCCAGAACATTATGACCACTTCTAACGTCCTAAGTGCCACATACACATTGCACGTTTGTTTAGACCAGCTTTTAAATGAATCTGAATAATGTAACCTGTGACTAATAATGTAAATAATTTTACAATTTAGTTGTATGAAATAACTTTCAATTTACTTTAAAGACTCATCAAAACTGATTGATGATCCAGACTGTAATAAACTCAACTGTTCTCACCTTCTGCAAGTCCTCGATGGAGCGCTCCGTCTCTTTTAGGCGCTCCCGTAGAACCTGCTCTTTGGCTGATATCTGCGACTCTTCACTTTCAAGAGCACTTATTTCTGATTCCAGTCTGCAAACACACATGCAGACATTACGATGAGTACAATACCTATTCATCTGAATCCATTCAATGATATGACATTTACACACACAACATCTGCTTACCGAGACAAATATTGACACAGACGATGAAATGATAACACTGCTGAATTGATGTTGTTCAGTAAACCCACTGATTACAAAACTTAATCAAGAAAAAGTGCAAAAACATAGTGTCCGAGAGAAAAAGTTCACTGCAGGTTGGAGATTTTTTACCTGTTGATTAAGTCCAGAACTGAATTTTTTCATGCTATAGATACGTCTCCTGCTTTAATTTCAGCTGATGCAACACACTCTCTCCATGTGCCGATAATTAGGGTTTAAATTATGATAAAAATAATTGTGGATACATTAGCCAAGTCAATTTGTTGATTTCTTAGACTTAGACAAACTTGATTGATTCACAAGGGAAAATGCTTTCAGCAAAACTGTAACTGATATTGCAAATGTGTTCAGAAATGCATTTGATTTTGTTGATGAGTCCCGTCTCCTCCTCTACAGTGTCCAGACATGTTTTCAATGTGCACTGTAAAGTCAGTTATGATTTTTAACCCACTAATTGTAAATCTAAACACAATTGCAATGGGCCAATTCATTTTTATGACCCAAAAACCTTTATTTTATTGGACTAGACAGCTTTGACGTGAAGTGGGGAATGAGAGGTCAGACATCAGGCAAACTGTCGAGTTTTGCACATCGAACGGTTAGTTACAATCTGATCCCCGAACGAACTACTTTGACTTCATCCTCAGACACCGCAAAAACACAGAAACGTCTTCGAACTAAACATTGCACGCTGCTTTTTACAGTCTTTTCTTGTTGTGTTCGAGCGATGACTAGACCCATCCACCGCGTTTCCTAATTAACATTCTGAAACACGCTCAGAGCGAGATACGGCTAAGCTCGTCTGCTGGACTCCTTTTTACGAGATGGATGTGACAACAATAGTAGGAAGCACGTTTGGGAGGAGGACCGGGGCTGCTTCCTCGCTCGCTGCCAGAAGTCCACTTCAGAAAGCGCTCCTTCGGGACGCCAGGAATTTGTGCGTCAGTGCGCGATACTGAACCTCCCATTAAAGCATAAACAAGCGGCCTTCCCACATTATTCTAGCATGGAGTCGTCGATATTGGTCAATAAACAAATTATTCTTAGAAAGCTTTTCATCTGAATGGGAAGCAGCGGTGCATTTGTCTTGTTCAGCTATGGATTTGCATGCGGTGTTTATATTCAAAACAATGGGGTGTCCTTGTTTGGAGTGCGTTAATAACACACCCCCGCGAAAAAACGTGCCTTGAAATGGAAAGTGAACAATGGATATTAAAATACTCTGAATGACCTCGAAGCATCAGCTGGATAAAAATAACCAAAAATGATAAATCGACTTGGAAATGTGTATTTTGTGAGCGTTTGAGAATTCAAGGGTGCTTCTATTTTAAACAGGAGGTTATTTATTAAAACAAAAGAGCAATTACTATGTTTTTCTTTGTTTTAAAATATGCAGCGTGTTGGATATTGTCAGAGCTACAATGCGTAATTTATCAAGATTTGACCCTTTCATAAAAATAAGTACTAAACTAAGTAAGATATGTTTTTTCTCCTTGGATTTTCTCAGTTTGAGTTTTTTTTTTACTGCTTTTTCACAGTTTGTGTCCTGTTAAACATGTATGCAGTTCTTTACTCATAAATAAGTTTAAGTTAAAGGAAAAATATTATGCATTTTTCATTTTGTTATAAGCTTTTAAACATGCTCTTGAGTACCTTAAATTTACTATCTCATTATGCACTAAATGAACAAGTTTCTCTGCTGTCTGCCCTGATACTTACGGAGTGTATGCAGCCAGTAGATGGCGCCTAGAGCTTACACAATTTAGTTATGTTATCACTTTAAGACAGTGTTTTTCAACCTTTTTTGAGTTTATGGCACACTTTTTGGGTTCAAAAAATACCACGGATCATCAAAAAAAACAAAAAAATATCTGGTGTATAATGAGCCAAACAATGCCTGTGCCACTATCTGGTTCTTTAAATTTGGCAGTAGTGACAGTTTTGTGTTATTTTTTTGTTGCTCAAGACACTTCAGAATGGAAAATCAGTCAATTACCTCCACATTTTTGAATCTGTTAACTCAAATTGGACAGTTTTTCAAGGTACACCTGGCAAAACCTCAAGGCACACTAGTGTTCCCCGGCACACTGGTTGAAAATCAAGGCTTTAAGAGACCATGTGACACGCTATGGTCAGGCAGTTAATGTTTAGACGGCAGCAATGCTCAGAACGAATCTGACGATGACTTAAAACAGCAGAAGACTGTCAGATAAGCAATGTTTAAAAACGGAAAAACATTATCGATAGAGGGAGTTCAGCAGGAAGTGTTTTTGACGGTCAGAGAGGATTTTCAAACCAACATTCCGCAAAATGGCGTAACTGCAGCTGAATGCAACTCCAGGTGTGTTTTTAATGATGGAACATTCTTAGAACATGGTTAAAAGTTCAGAAAAGTCACTGTAGCAGAATATGTGTCCTTTAAGTTGAGTTGAGTTTTTAATCTAATTCAGACGCACACATTTTTGCCTGAGGTTGCCAAATTAAACCTCATTCATTACAGATTCTCAATCTGTAATGAAAAATAAAAAGTGTTGATGAATCCACATGGTTTTGACAACCATAATTTAAAATGTAGATGGTAGGTGAAAAAACTCCTCTCTCATACTCAGGGTCAGACATGCAACATTTTAAGATAGAAATTAAAACTAGATTGGCGTTTTTTTCAGTGAATAATGTATTTTCAGTGAATGCTAGTCTACAAATCTGTGTTTGATTGTTAACACTGCAACATTGCATAGCTCCCAAATGTGAATGCACCAAAAGTTATTGCTTATGACAAGAAATTTCATTTTTATGTCCAGCGCCTCAATTTTTAATCAGTTATTGTTACTAGACACTAAAACCAGACACAGCGTTGGTCAAAGGGGACAAAACAACCTAAAAAAAAATCCACACATAACTGTCAAAAGATATATTTTAAGTTAATTTATAGAAGTCTGAAAACAGGATACATTATTATTATTTTATTGATCACATATTGCTTTATAAATATTGTGATTATCAGTTGGTGCCCTCCCTGGCAGGTTGTGGTCACTCTTCCAGTCTGCTCATACTTCATGTCCTTGTTTGGTCATGGCAAACAGATCGTAGTGCGTCCTGTTAGCCGCGTGAGACCTCCCCAGCACAAGCAGGGACAAGATTTACAAGTCATGAGCAGTGATCGATCAGTATTATATGTTTTCAATGCTTGTGTAATGAAGAAGTGCATTTTGTGGATCATAATTGAAGGATAATGTATCGAGTTTGCACTAGGTATGTCAGGATTATTAGGTTAATCGATAAACGTGATTATTCATGTCAAAGCATAGCCGTGAGAGACAAACAAACAAAAAAAAGTCACAATTTCATGAGCAAAATTTGGTCTTTTTAATTCAATAGTCCAAATACTCATACATCTAAACGTAAATTTATTTTTATGTGTCTGTTTTAATCACATTAACCTCTGTTCTGGTCAGTTTTAGTTTGCTGTCATAAAATGAGTACCAAACTTGAGGATAACATGTTTTTTTTTTTATTTGTTAGATTTATTTCTTCATGTACTACTGCTTCTACTTATATACTGCAGTATCTTTTTTCCATTTACTTCTACAATGGCTTCTCCTCATAGTCTCCTACTACTGCTCCTCCTCCTCCTACTTCTACTACTGTACTACTACTAGCACCTACAACTCAGTCCTCCCTACAACCACAACTTTGAACTTTGCAATGATTTTCAGAATAAGAATCAGAATCAGAATTACTTTTATTTATCCCCAAGGGGAAATTCTTTTTGTTACATGTGAAACCGACCAGTAGAGACAGTAAAATATTATAAACAAAATAAGATATATATAAAGTAAAAATAAAATACAATAGATCTATAATGGTCAACCCCATTTAACTTAACATATAAAGTATCTTTATTAATCAACTAAACCCCCGATATGAACAATTTACAATAAGCTTAACTACTGAATATACTACAATATTTTGCATTACTATTATTTTCTACTTTTACCTCAAGAACTGTCACTTGAATCATCTTACTTTAAAGCTATAGTGAACAACATAAGTCTCTCCATAAAAGCGCAGCCTTTGACTCCATTCGTCTGAGCAGTTCACATGGCTCCCTCTGGTGGTGATATCTATACTTACACGTAGTGAAAGTGAACAAACAGAGGAACATGTGTGGTTAGTTTATTTTATGAGCTGCTTTCACTCTTCTGATGTAAGGCACAATAATTAGGTCGACACACTATGGTTTTACAATAGCTACTTTCCATGCAAATGTCAAATGTCCGTTTTCTTACACAATAAATACGAAATAGTCATTGCCAAAATGTTTCTTTTGCCGTCTAATATATTTTAGATTTAGATTCATAGAAGATTGACTTAGCGGGAAGCAACATTACATGCTAATCTTGAAATATTTTGACACTGCCATATTATAATGGCAACAGGACTAGAACTAAATGTCTTGATTTTTTTGTTTGTCAAATAATAAACATAACCAAAAATGAACAGACAAGAGGAGACAAGATCTAAACACTGAAAACTGAAAATGGTCTGAATTGAATGTATTATTTTTCAACCAAAGAGCCCCATTGCATTATGTGGAAAAGAAGTGAAAGATAATAAATACAATTTGAATAAAAACATTGACATTCATTTTGTTTACTTTTTGTCATCTAATTCAAGACTACAGCTAGACTAAAACAAAAAAGATTGAATTGGCAAAGTCTTCATTTGAAACAGAGTGCTATTTCAGGTAAAGGACAAAACCAAAAGTTAGAATTTCATCCCAAAATCAACAGTGTTTTCAGGGATGATGAATTATGGGTAATTGAGAAAAGCGCCCGACCTCATATAGTTATCCACTTTCACTGCCTGGAGCGACTTTTATAATGGTAGAAATGGGGCTGATGTCACTGTCCCGTACGCCACACACCCGTTACCATGGTTACTGCACAGAGCGTAACCACATCATACGGGACAAGGAGGAGCAGACAGTGACTTTCTGACATGAGCTCAACTCTACACAAAAGGAAAAAAAAAAAGGGATAGGTTTAGGAGATGGAGGCGTTGGAGCCAAACTGTGGAAAATTCGAGGCAGCGAGCGATTATTTGAGGCTGATATGTTACGCTGTGGGGCTTTACTGCGGGTGGAAGTTGTTTGAAAGGACAAAACACACAATAGTTTCACAGTATATAAAGTTATAGTCTATTACTGTCGTCGCAATACAAAAATGTGAACTCAGTTTTGAAAGGAAAAGGTTTGATACCAATTTTGAAACCACAATGACAATAAAAACAGTCCTTTTTTAGACAATTTTCAAATAAAAGTAGTTTCTTTCCTATTGTCATGAGAGCTTTTACTCATATATCTAAAGATCCTTCTAAAACTATTCAGGTAACTATAAAAGTAGCGTGTTTATGTGATTTATTTTTCCCTATCACTGCTTGATCAAATACAGTATTTTCCGCACTATAAGGCGCACCTAAAAGCTTTCAATTTTCTCAAAAAACTGACAGTGCGCCTTATAATCCGGTGCGCTTTATATATGGATCAATACTGAGCCGCAACTACGCAACCACAGCCACTACTGTAGCTTCTATTCTATGCGCCTTATAATGCGGTGCGCCTTATATATGAACAAAGTTTTCAAATAGGCCATTCATTGAAGGTGCGCCTTATAATCCGGTGCGCCTTATAGTGCGGAAAATACGGTAAGTATCTAGTTTTCTTTCCTTTTTTTTGACATTCCTACATTGGATTTACAAACATCTTAATTTGTTCAAGAGTCAATGGTTTTAACCGACAAAACCACAAGGATTAACGCAGCAAATTGATCTCTCATTGTGTACGATTTCTCACACGTCCAAGTCCAACTCATTGTTCTTTTCTCATGGTCACGTTATGATAAACTGTCCTCCAACGTATCCCACAATGCACCACTCCCTCTGCCCTAATTATTCATCTATGTCCCAGTGACAGGCTGCTGGGAGGAAGATTACAGGCTGTGGACAGAAGTGGGTGCTTATATAATGCATTCAATATAGAAAGTTTGCTTACTTTGAAGACAGTCGCCTGAAGTGAACTAAGAGCCAATATAGCACAGTACAAGTGCCGTCTGCAAGTGTAAACTATGAAGTAAATCTCCTGCAGACAGACACATGGCACCAGGCTTTGACAGCGGCTGCACGGCAGGCTGACTGATGCTCTAAACTACCACAAGTTTATTAAAGGACGACGCTCAAGTCCCAGAGATTTCCATCTAGAGTTTATTCCATCATAAAAGGAACACGGAGTATCTTTCTTGAGGTGGAAGGTTTGTGATGCAAGTAATATTAAATACCATTATGTAATATTCTGTAAAGCAATAACATCTACATGGAAACTGATCCTCCAACAGAAAGGTTACATAGTGCAGCTTTAGGTTTCAAAGGTCATCCTCCAGACGACCACCTTTGGAGCCTTTTGTATATGGAGCCCTCCTGGATGAATGAGGGATTACACCGACAAAGTGCAGCTTTAATTAAGATAGTTACAACTGTTAAATAAGATAAGATAAGAGATCCTTTATTTGTCCCACAATGGGGAAATTTCAATGTTGCAACAGACAGTTTAGAACAGGAATGAAAGAAATAGGTGCATGCAATAAAAATAGGATAAATAATTACTAAACATGGTAATAAAAATACAATATAAAGTATAAAGTGCACACTCTTATTTACAGTAGGTGGCTGTCTGGGAATAAATAGTAAATGGCAAATAAAGTGGCTTAAGTGTCTTGTTATATACAGTATATATACTATAGTGAGGTAAAAGTGTATTAATAGTATGTTAAATTATATTGCACATGATTATAGCAGGTGAATGACACATGTTACAGTATTGCACATGATTATAACAGGTGAATGGCACATGTTCGTTCAGGGCTAACAGTGTTAATTGTAAAGTCTGACAGCAGCAAATATAATGCATTAGTCTTGAATTTCGCCTTAAAATGCATTAAAAGCACTGTCCCGGAGTTGTACTGCATTACAAGACGTGAAAAACCCTTCACTTTCATCTGCTATTGTCGTCAGATCACCTACCACACACAATACAGTCATATTATGCAAAAAGTGTCTTGCTCAAGGACACAACAGAAGCTTGAGCCTGAACAGTCAGACTGGTCAGATCTGGGATCAAACTAATCTTTGTGGATGAAGTAAACTATAAATCAAATATTTACACAGGACAATGTTTTCAGAGCAATAGAGGTCTATCCCTTTACACACTGAGTAACACCTTGATATGGTCTCACTAGTGCCACCAGATCTAAACCAGGTCTAAACCAGGTCTAAACCAGGTCTAAACCAGGTCTAAACCAGATCTAAACCAGGTCTAAACCAGGTCTAAACCAGGTCTAAACCAGGTCTAAATCAGGTCTAAATCAGGTCTAAACCAGGTCTAAATCAGGTCTAAACCAGGTCTAAACCAGGTCTAAAGCGGGACTATAAGAGGACAATTCCAGGTTCAAATCGGTGGCTACACTAAGAATACAACGAAACCAGGATTAACCCAAAGAAGGACAAAAATGTAACTACAATTTACTTAGAGCTGCAGAGTAATCCATGTAAAGCAGCAAATGATATCACTATCGAATCCAAATTGCAATTTGAATGGTCGCAATCAGCACATCTAAAAGCCTGTAATTATTAAGTAACATAATTCCCACTGTAACCAACAAAATATCCTGTCTTATGATGTAGGAAAAAAAAACTCACCCTGTAATTTCGATCTCTATGAACATGTTCCAGAATGTACGTTTATTTGTAATTTAGCATTTTCATATTTCAGTCTTCTCTCAAATGTCAGCGCCACTTGATGTGTTTAAAATGTGAACTTTGAACTAGTTTTGTCAAAATAATACATTTTGAAGTGCAATATATTGCAACAGATAGGCTTTTTAGTGCCGTGTGCCAACCCGTGCTGCCTGTTACAGACGCTCCGATCAAGTTTTTTCCTTAAAACAATTTCCCCTCGGAGATGAATAAAAGACATTCTGAAAAATATCACAAAAAGCAATTCTAATGAAACTACTGTATGCCACTGACACAATAACTGTAAAGCAGGATGAGCCTAGTAAACCATTTTAGATTTACAGTACCATTAAAAATAAGGCAAATTTAACTAATTATTCTTTATCTATAATGAGTCTTAGAAGTTGTTAGCGCTCAAGTCTTATCGTAGCGACTACAATAAATGAACCGAAAATATCCCAATAATTCAAAGAAAATCTACAAAAACGTAATTCCAGTTATTATTTACTAAACAATAAGTCAATATAGTAATTACTGTGACCCAAACTTATTAAAACGCAAATCGAAATACTTCCGAAAACTGCAATTAGATTCTTTTCCAAACTCTCCACCTGCGCTCAATTCTACGCTCAATCCTACGACTCCATTCCCATCTTCCCAGACTAAACTCTCCCCACGTCTCCTCTTCCTCCTGATGTTCTGTCTGCGCTGGACACGGTGTATGAAAACCACACGGCTGCTCTACAACGATGACTGCATTTATCCCAGCCGGGAGAACAGCCGTGCGCTAAAACCGGTGCTGCGGCTCAGGCTGCGCTCGGTGGCACGTTGTAAAAGCTCCGCTGGGCAGTCCTATGTGTTTACTTTGTCCTGCCATGTAATGACAGGCGCATGTGTAAAACTAGCACTCGCCCTGCTCTTTGTTTGGTGACTTCACACAACATAATGACTGCTATTTCCAGTCCACTTTCCTCCGCTCCGTGCTGCTGTCCAACGGTCTGCACAAAGATGGCACTGTGCTCGGGTTTGCCCTGGCTTTAGTGGGACTTCCAGTTTGGAGTTTGCTGTGGCTCAAAGTGGCACAAAGGCGTCGCTGTTGAATGTCTTGTCGTATTTGTCTCCTGGAAATATGCTGTCAATAGATTTTAAAACATTGCGCAATATGATAAATAAATGAAATGTTGTAAAAATGTGAAAATTAAAGGCTCAGTAGCTCTTTAGTCAAAACGATAGACTAAAATAAAGTCATGTTTGGTTTTTTTGGCTGTTGTTCTTACAGTGAGAGGGCTTGCATCTCCACAAACCTGACTCGTACGTGGCCCGGAGGAACTTCTTCCAGCTTGCTTCTGTGGAAATGTAGTTTCTTTCGGCTATAATATTCCACAGTATAGCATAAACCTTATATATCTTCATGGAGAATGTTCAGAAATATGATTTTAACTTTCTATTTCCATGGAATAATGCAGGTGACTTTCCCCCTCTATAAAGTTGCGTACTATTACTTTAAATGTGGAAGCACAAACAATACAGATTATTTCTTAAAGTAAGCAAATATTGTAATCATACCAAGTCAAAATTAAAGAGCAGATTTGAGTTCAGAAGACTGATAATGGTCCGTATAAGAAAAAACAAACAAAAACAAACAGTCAGTAGTGTTAAAGTTGCCAAAGAAACGCTTTACTCCAGATGCCCTGTCTGTCCCAGCTGACCATAAAGCGAGAGAGGGTCAAGCGGGTGATGTGTCGTGCTCAAGAACACAACAACAGAGGAAAGAAACTTAACAGCCGACACTACTAACCATCCAAATCAAATGACAACATTCCTAACTTTTGTCCCACTCCATGCCCTGTTTTAATAGAGCTGAACAGAGACACAATTATGACATATTACAGTCACAATTACCACCACGTTTTACAAAAATAACAGCAAATTGTACACCTTCTTTACCGTTTCTACAGACAAACCCTGTTCTTTCTCTCTCCCTGTCTTGTTTATACCCTGTGTCGACGGAGAAGACTCCATAAAGTCCACACGGCCCTGTCTTTGTCACTTACAGCCATTAAAGCCCTCACCACTGTCATTACTTTAAACAGCCGTGAATGTGAGACGCACAAAATGTCTGTCTGCACTTTTATGGACACCACGATTTTAGTTTTACGACACTTTACAAAGCCCATATTTGTCCACACTTCTCACCTCTGTCCTATCGATAGACTGATCGTGGGCTGGTTACTTCTTTGAATTTTAGTTCTTTTTACGTTTTGTTGCCATTTATATGTCATATTCTTTGATAATACCGGGATTTATCAGTTGTTTAATGCTTAATCTTTCATATTACAATCACATTTAAATCAGAAGTTAATTGAAATTGTCGTCTGTGATCATTTCAAGTTGCAACACATTTTTAATCAGGGCTACTCCTGTATATTTGAGTGGCTTATTGTGTAATTTGCCTTAATTGCATTGAAAAACATACTTTAATACTGGCCCTCATGACTGATTGGCTGCACTAGAATTGAAACAGGAATAAAGGCCTCTGTTTTCTTTGCTTCCCATAAATGGAATACTTTTTCAAAGACATGCAACGATGGACACATTAGTCACAATTGCACCTGTTCTTTATGTTTTAAATGTTTGATATGATTTTGTATTATTTAGCTTGGTTTATCTGTGTTGTGTCTGGAAAAAGAGAGTCAGGTTCTCTCATCGAGCTTTCCCTGTATAAATAAAGATAAAATAAAATATGGATAAATAAAAATGACATCTTCCACGTCATCTCGCAACCTCCAGTTCATGCCTTGCGATAAATTATAACAAAACGGCAGCGCTCAAGCAATATTTTTTTAACCTACACTTTTTGATGACCACTTCTGAAGCTTCTTACCTGAGTATATAAGTAATGGAAAGTCTGCGGTTGCCCGGGTGATGGGATATTCTGGGCTGTCGTCCCGCGGGGTGTAAATTTAGATGCCACACCTTGCTGGAGGAATGCTCGCACTCGCAGGGATCAAACTGCCCCTCGTGCGGACCATGTGTGGGGGATATTTCTGAAGTTTAGTTTCAAGTGGCCGGGGGCATTCCTTTCTCTCCTACGCAATGTGCACTGAGATCAGAGTCACCCACCGGAGATGAGCTCAAGAGGCTGGGAAGCAGCTGAAGTTGAAAAGACATTTGAGAACCATTCTTGCAGAAAAGCACAACTGCGTGTGTGGAAAGTTTAATACAAACTGTGGTATCGTCCGTCAGCACGGTCCGTTTACTGTGAGACAATTTTTACGGAGATATGTGTACGTGAAGTCTTAAATTAGAGATCATTTTTTTCTCTTTCTTATCCTCCAATACATAGATACTGTAGCAATGATGTAGTCCAATTTTTGACCTAGTTTAGACTTGGAATAGTCCGGTTTTACCCCGGTATAGTTCTTGTGGTATTTGGAAAGCCAAATGTTTTCCTGCTGAGAAAGTTTCGAGATTCAATGTTGTAGCAGACAAAAGCTTAGTATGTCTTCTTTCATGTTGACCTGGTTTGGAAAATAATATTAATCAAAGTAGTAAATACTGAAATTCCTGCTATTCCTCTGATATTGTCATGTTTTATTACTTTTTATTGGCTTATGACCACAGTGTATCGTCAATCAAGTTTATTTTCAAACCTTTAGATTTATAAACTTGGTTGCAATGTTAGCAGAGCCATACATTTAAAGTGCGTATGACAGGTTTTTATGATTTTCTAATTTTGACTTTATTCAGTGTCTTAATACCTCTTGTAAATATAAATTATAGTTTCACACCAATCGGGTAGCTGTTTGTGGAGAAATGTTGAAAAATATGTTGAAAATTACAGGAAGTAAAAACAAATTGACACACAAGGGAGAAAAAGATAATGAATAATTTACACAAAACAAACTACTTTTTTGACCCTTTAAACATTGAGTCAACAAAATGAAGTTGTTCACGTGTATTTTTCTTTGTCAAATTTAAAAATCTGAGACAGTCGAGAAGTTTTGGTGCACTGTATGGATGGTTTCTTGGTAATTTCCTGTGATGTCATCATTTACAACAAGGAAGTAAAATTAAAAAACTATAAAAAAAAAAAAATGCTTAAAAAATGGTATTGTAGATTTGAGCAGAATTTCAAAATATATGTATCTTAACAGCATTTCAGTTAAATGAGTAGTCCAATCTTCTGCCCTGCGACGAGTTGGCCACTGTCCAGGGTGTACCCCGCCTAAGGCCCAAAGTCACTGGGATAGGCTCCAGTCACCTGCGACCCCAGAAATGGGAATAAGCGGTAGAAAATGAATGAATGAAGGAACGAGTAGTCCAGTCTGACACTTTAAAGTAACTTAGTGAATTAATGTGAAAATAATCAAAATATCAACCCTTAAGTGAACACAAACCACTTCTGTATATTTAATAAATATTGGTTGTTAAATTACTTCACCTTTGACCTCATTTTGCAAACAGCGAAATCCGATCAAGCTTCCATCAAACCCCATCCCTCCAAATACTCTTCTATGCGGTTTGAATTGTTTATGTAAGTGAAACCACGCTTATTTTCTATCAAAGCACTCGGCACAGTGCGTCTATTCAGTCGCAGCTAAATGAATTGAGTTCTCCACAATCACAACTGTCCTCTGCCCCATAATGGCTGCTCTTTGACCATTCACCGCTGCCCTGTTTACATCAGACTCTCGTGTTATTCCGGGACCATACGTTGTTGATGTTTCTCAGCCGGGCCGATAAGCTACAGTAGTCGGGGGCTAACAGAGTGCCTTTCATGGCGACATTTTGATAGATGAGGAGGTGGTGGCTGACTCACTGACGGCAATATAACCAACGCTGGACACAATTTACAGTCACTGCTTGCTGGTGCGCATCCGCTGGTGAAATTATTACAGGCGAGTCAATTTTAACTGCGAGGATATGGCAGGGGGATGGCCCTAACTGTCAGTATACTCTGTTATGATGACATTTAGCGCTGATTTCACTGCCACAGAGTATGTACTTGGGTTTACTACAGAACTCAATATGCAGAACAGGGGCTGGGGATTGCTTTGTACGTCACAATATCCAGAGTCAATACTGTACAATACACCCTGTCATCTTTTCAACACTTAAAGGTCCCATATTCTGCTATTTTGCCCTTTACACAGTCTATTCTAAGGGCTTTGTTGATACATTTTTGCGTTGTGCAATATCCATAACATAACAGTTTCCAAAAAACACCAATTTCTTGGACTGGCCCCCCTCCTTGCAAAAGCAAACGGCTCACTCTGAGATCTGACCCCCCCCGAACAGAGAGCAGACTGCCTCCCCCGCCCAACTCGTGCGCCTCCCCCGCCCAACCCGTGCCGAAGCCTAGAGCGGAGATAGTGCGCATGCGCCGTGTGCTCCGGTAAACAGCGATACACAAACACGGGAATAAAACTTTTTATCCGTCCTGACGGTGCGTCGTGCTGAGTCCTACGTCCTGGATCTGACCTGGAGTTTGACGTGCTCCAGTACCTCAACGACGGACGTTGCCGTTTGGTAAATAAAAAGCTAACTCTTCGATCTGTCGTATCCATCGTGTAATTACTGTGTAGCATTAGCATTAGCTGTTTTTATTCTGCGGCTGCGCGCTTCCCGGAGGCGTGGCTTAAACACCGTGTCATCCTAGTGAAGCCGTGTCATCCTTGTGAGGAGCCCCCGTCTGCTGCTCAGCCGAGGGGGACGGAAAAGACAGTTCTCTAGCGAAAGCATGCGGGAATCAATCAAAAAAACACTTTGGGCACAACATACGAGGCCCAAATAGCACTGTAGGAAGGTTAAAACCTCTGAAAAGTCGATTTAGCATGTTATGGGACCTTTAACTTCAATGCTCAAGGTTAATAAGTGTATAATTTGACAAGTTACAATGAATTTCTGTTGTTTAAAAGTAGCTTAATCTGATGTCTGAATCGATATACGTATTGCAAGTCTGTCACAATTTTTGCTGAATGGATATTTTGAGTATAGCCCTATATGTTACAACGAATTACTGCAGAATTTAAGCAGGACTGAATCGGGTCCAAACAAGGACGTAGCACACGTTGATGGCAACCCAGGCCTGGATTTACAGGGGGACAAAAGGATTGCATTGTTTTAAGATGATTGTACCTTCATTTTAGGCAGGTAAAATGACACTGACATCTTGTCTCTCCTAATGTGTTCTTGTGCCTGTGTAAATGCACTTTCCCACTCCAACAACAAAGACATACCAACGACACAATACCTTTCTACAATAGCAGGCAATGCAAGTGGTTAAAACACATGCTTTTACAATGGAGTTATGTTAAACTCTAGCACTGGACACATCATGAGTGCAGGGGATAACAAACGTGGACCAAACTGGATTATTATTAGGAGGCACTTATGTATGTTAGGAATTTATACAAAAATACAAGTACGGTAAGTGGACGGCAGTGCATTATTGTCACAGAAAAAAGATACTCGCTGTGAGGTTTTTTAATTAAATTTGAGCTAAATATGAATTAAAAGAGAATTCTGTGAATGGAGCCCGGGGCCAATCAGAGCGCTCCTCTTTAGTGTGAAAGAGCCTTTAGATGCACCCTGAGTCATTTGGTCTGGACTCGCCGCTGAGTCGACCAGACAATAATGTACCAGGTCACCCTCAGTTCACCACTGTAAATAGTTGTTGTTGTTGTGTCTTTGGGCACGACACTTCAACCATTTGGCTCTGATGTGTGACCGAGTGACTGGTGATGATTGGAGAGGCCACTGGATAATTAGATGAAAACTCCTCTGTGTTATCGTGTGAACCCATGTGAACTTGCACTGTATACTGAATATCGGTTCAGGCGATATCCTGGTTGGGCCTTAAAATTGATTTAACTGGCCCTTGTTATATTTGAGGTTTTGTTTACATAAAGTTGTAGGATAAAGAATAGTTGTACAACACATTTGGACTGGTTTTGTCATACGTTATTCTTGTTTGAAGGAATGAATGCCGTTTTCAGGCTCTGCAGAGGTATTGGGTATCAGCAGATACTTAAAACTCAAGTATCGAAACACAGATCGGTGCATCCCTATGTCCCTAAGTACCCTGCACAAAATACATGTTGAATCTGTCTAGTATTGAGTGCAAAGTAAGCGTGACCTAACCATTCCTACATACCCAACCTTAACATAAAACATTTGATCTAAATTTACTCAAATACCCAAGTATTTAACTCACGGGGACCGATTATAGTCTCCAAAAGGGCGGCAGGTCCGCATAAAGTTCCCACAATGTAATAAATTCCTGCTCACACACACACTGCTCGGAGTCTGCCAACGACACCATGAGCTGGCACTTTATTTGGAACACCTATGATCTCATGCTTCACCTTCACCAGGGAGTAACTATCAGAGCAGTGCATGATGGGAGTCAGGAAGCTCCTCCCAGACACATAAACAAAGGAAACACACCCTGAGTCACAACACTGTCCCTTTCACTCTATCCTTGGAAATAACACCCTGATTTCACTTGAATGTTTGACGTTTCCGATAAATCTGCTGTGTCAGGCCTTTATCACACACCTTCCTCAACAAATATTGGTTTGGAATTATGATCTCATCTAAACATTCCAAATCAGCCTAAAATAAACCATTATAATCCACTTATAATTTTGTCATTGCTGGCTGAGACTAACAGCTGTAATGTAGACCAGTGGTTCCCAACCTCGAGTACCCCCTAAGTTTTATCTCACACACAGAGTACCCCTTCACTTGAGCTTCAGGCAAATAAATGGGTTAAATAGTCACATATTAATTAATTATTACCATTATTTCTACATTTTTCTTTTAGTTATCGTCCAAGATACTCCAAAATTATGCTTAAATTACGCTTTTTAATTCAGGTAAAAGTACATTTCATCTTCTTTTAAAACCTGAAACCATTCCACGTACCCCCTGGTAATTGCTCATGTACCCCCTGGGGTCCCCATACCCCTGGTTGGGAAACACTGATGTAGACAATCAACTCAAATTGCAGAAAATATTCACCCTATCAAGACCTTTTCAATTTATATTTTCTACTATAACATTGGTTTCTATATTACAAACGTGCTATCTTTGAATTGAGAACGCTTATCACTTTGGAAAAAACACATTTCAGACAATTCTTCCTTCTGGCAGCATAAGTGGACAAAATGAGCCCTGAGCCACTTGTCTTTGAATTAGCAAAGCGCGCTCAACTCGACAACCCACAAAAATAATCGCTTTAGCATCCAGTCGCTTATAAAAGTCAGATGTTTAGCTGTTGTGGCGCACATCTGTTTTGCATCTCTCCCTTGACGTCAGAGGCAAATATAATGGTCTCCGTGTCTAAACAATGGACAAAGCGTGTGGAGCACAGACGTACCTTTGGATGATGTCCTCGAGCTTCTTCCCCTGCTCTTCGTCCTGCTCCAGCTGTTTCCTCCGGGCCTCCTCTTCCTCCACTACGGTTCCCTGGAGCAGCCATCTCTCCCGCATGGCTTTGGACTGAGGAAAGCAAAGGTGCACAATGTTAGTTTTGAGCTCGCAAGTTTCTTTGTAATTACACAAAAGTATCAATGGAAGGTGATAACAAAGGTGGAATGGAAGGAATGAAGGATTACTAGACATAACAAAGGTGTAATAGCGGTAATAGTGGTGAAATAAGTTTAATACAGTTGTAATAATGCTAATGATTATATTCCAGAAGTAATAAGGGTGTAATAGAAGTAATAAAGGTGTAATGACATAATAACAGTGAAATTAATGCAATAATAGATGGTATCATATCTAATAAAGATATTCCAGATGTAACAAAGGTGTCATAGAAGTACTATAAATGCAATAAAGGTGTAATAACTATTAATAAAGGTATTTTAGATGTAACAAAGGTGTCATAGAAGTAATAAAGGTGAAATAAATGCAACAAAGGCATAATAACTATTAATAAAGATATTTTAGATGTAACAAAGGTGTAATACAAGTAATAAAGATAAAAAATAATTGCAATAAAGGTGTAACATCTTTAATAACACTATTCCAAATGTAAGAAAGGTGTAATAGCGGTAATAGTGGTGAAATAAGTTTAATACAGTTGTAATAATGCTAATGATTATATTCCGGAAGTAATAAGGGTGTAATAGAAGTAATAAAGGTGTAATAGACATAATAACAGTGAAATAAATAGAATAAATAGATGGTATCATCATCTGATAAAGATATTCCAGATGTAACAAAGGTGTAATACGCGTAAATAACTGTGAAATAAATGCAATAAAGGTGTAACAACTCTAATAACTTTAAATTCCAAATGTAAGAAAGGAGTAATGACTTTAGTGCTACAGCTAGCTAAATGTGTACCAACTGTAATAAAGGTGGACTTGACGTGATAACATGTAAAAGCTATAATAAAGATGAAATTATTTAATAAAGATATAATTGCTCTAATAATGAAATATTAGATGCAATGAATGTGTAATAACTACGATAAAGGAGATGTAACAAAGCAGTAATAAACATGAAAAAATAAATACAAAACATATATAAAGTGTAACAACTATGATCAATTTGTAGTAGATTGTAGCTATAAATAAAGCAAATAAAGATGTAACAATGGTGAAAAGAGCGTTCTTACAACTTTAAAATCATCTAGTACATCTTTATTACAGTTAGTACATCTTAAGTTCGTGTAATTACCAGGACTTACAAATGTAATTACACAGACATTATGCTCTGGATTCTACTGTGTGAGCGTTACTGTCCGAAGCAGAAAGACAGAATTTAGGTCTCCCTTTGTAGCGCGTTTGTGGTATTTTTAGCGCTTGTTAGCAGCCAGATGAGTTCTATTACAGCGGGAGACGGGACATTTAGAAGATGAGTGCCAAGTGACTACAGCAGACAAATAAACACACAGCCCCCAATGCACAGTCTTTACACAGCACACATGGACCCACCGTGAACCACAATGGGCCTTTGTGTTACTGTTGGATTTAAGATGGACTTTTAATGCTGGTGTTGAAGAAGGACCAAGGGGAGACTTTTCAAAACATTTCAAAGCACGAAGTCTTTATGATCATGTATGTGAATAAGTGCTTTGGCAAAACATATTACAATAGTTGCAGACACCAATATTGCTAATCCAATCACTGTATCTGACTGGTAAGGACAGCTAAAAGATAGATGTAGATAGATATCACCTTTGACCTGGCTTAGGTTCATATCAACATGGAATATATTCAAAACAAATGCGATGTCCTAATTTCAAGGAAGTAGTTCATCACGTTGCCATATCCTTGAACAACAACCGAGGACCCTCTTGAAAACAAAATGGTTCATCTCAAGGGTCTATTCCTCTAAATAAATAAATGTCAAATAATTATAATTTTTGTGGAGAGATACAGATAGAGATATTAAGGGAGTTGGAAGCGACAGCTAATATATGAGCCAAAAACAATGCAGATTATATTTTTGATACTTGTGAAACTTCCCAATCGCCAAAACGTTCCAACTCAACTCCCAATAAAACTCAACCTTTCCTTCCCTATAAACTGGTCCAAACTCTGCCCCCTCTCTCGGCGTTTGCAGACGGACGCCAGAGCCTCGTGCTTGCTTTTGCCTCCATGTTTAATACCTGTGTTGTGTTACCACGGCGCTGCACAGAAGGAGCGCGCAGCCTCACCTTTGGCTGTTTACTGTCAGACCGCCGCTGCGCCTGGCTCTGCTCATCGAGAAACAATTAGCCGAGCCCACGGTGTTCCTCTGCCTGTGTCGCTGTACGATCCCTTATTCAAACACACTCTGAAGCATTCGCCAGCTGCTGTCAGAATGTGCCATCTGCCCCTTCTGTTTGAGGAGCAGTGCTACTCAAATTAGACACGAGTTAGCGGCATCGGAGAGTCGTTGAATGGGAAAGACAGAGGTGACGTCTGATTATAACGCTGACTGAGTGAGATACCTTAACAGTTATGTGGTTGGAGAATGGAAGTTGGGCTTGTAATTTAGTCACCACAATTGCATATGCTTAGAACGCAGTGGTCATAATGTCTAAAAAGGCAGTGCTTTATGAACGTTGCATTGTATTACGTTTCTGTTTTCTGTTTTAACCCTGTTCAGGAAATTGTGTGATTTTGCAAAGAGCTCGACGTACTTTGTATAATATTTTCAATGTCTTTTCTCTTGTGCTCCATTGAAATGAATGGGATTCCCCCCAGAAGTGCAAGCACGGACAGAAGTTACTGGTAAATAGCAGTCAGGGGGAAAAGTTGGCGGGGTGGAATAAGGTGGATAAGTGAAGTAAATGAGACGTTACTTTGTGTTTTTGGTAATAGCTTAGTTAACTGATTGATTAAACATATTCATATTCAGAGCCTTGGTCCAGATGTCACATGAACATGACAGATGAACATGTCACCTCAACCACCTGTTGGGGACATGTTAGGGGTATTAAAAAGCAGATATTGGGCTAGAAAAGTTATCATTCTATAGACTGAGCTTTTTCTGAGATTCAAACATTTGAAAAACAAATATTAATGGGTAAACCTTTATTGTATAATTAAGCTTTGGGCCTATTTTCCTGACTAAAATGAGCCCCAATTCAACCCAAAGCTGTTTCTGAACCCTTTGGAGCACAAGCAAATGTCTGGACTCTTTGTAAAGCTGAGACTCTGCACTTTTGTCTGATTTACTCTAATTACACTCTCTGGGAAAGAAGCTCTGTTCAAGGGAATATCAGATTTTAAATTTTGCCAAGATTTTCTTTGTTAAATATATGAAGAGGTAAAGCTGAGCTGGTGTCTGGAGGCAGAGCCTGATTGACACTGGATTGGACACCAGTTGGTTTTTGACAATTCCTCTTTCAAAGCTAAAGCTAATTTAACTAAAAATTAGTTTTAGGGACTTGTAATAAAGATAAAAAAAAAAAAAATCCAGGCGGAATTGTTATAAAAGTCCTATAAATTTTTTCTTTATTTTAGTGTAATTTTTTTATTTGTGCTTTTGGAGTAAAAAGTGACTAATTCATCCCAGAATGGATGATTTGACTGTAACTAAAAGGGTTACAGCTTTCTTTTCATATTTAACATGTCCAGCAGCTTGATAGTTTCCTTTTATCAGACGTGGACAAAAACGAAATAAATTAAGTAAAAGTCGCCAACATGGTAACTAAATAATAATTAAAGCACGGTCACCTGCCAAACACAGCAGATCAACTGTGTCGTTGCATAAGGTCAGCTGCTTCAACAAGTTCAACTAGGGATTTGAGCGGTTGATCCAAATATGAGGAGTGGAAGTGCTGATAGATGCAATACATAATTTAAAATGACAGATATTGTTAAGGTTTTGCACACATTTTAGAAGTAAACGATCCCAGATACAGAAGGCAATGTTTTGGAATGCGATACAGCAACACAAATGGCCAAAAAGCTGCTGTGGACATGAACCGCAGCTGCTGTGTGGGGGTAATAAAATAATTTTGTGACTTTCAATGAGGCAGATGATATTGCATGATAAACTCCTATTCCTGGTTAGTCTTAAGAATACTTGGTAAACATTAGAGACTCTCATACGCTCTCTCAGCTGCATTTTGTAGTTTTATTTGGGACGACATCGAGAATCACCAAAGTCCTTCTGCTCACTAACCGACTATTGGAACTCAACATGAAAGGAAGTTCTGATTCCAGATCAGTGCAGTTAAATAAGCACAGATAAATAGAAGTGGTGTAATTGTGCCGTTCCTCTGTGTTTCCTCTGAGACACGCTTTGCTCTTTGCTCTCTCTCACGCTGTTTTACAGACTTTCCACTTCCTCTGAGCGGTGACACATAACCACTGTGAGCTGCCGCTGCTGTGGAGGAGAAGAGTGGGAATAATGCATGCTTCTGTAGGATACGCACCAGGGTTTGCTCACGTTTCTATAGTGACCACTTTAGTCATCTTTCCACATCAAATAACAAACTTTAAGACACTTGCATCAGACTTTGGACCCACAGCTTTCTACCATTCTGCAAAATAAAGTGGGTAACTAAGCTTATAGTCTTGTATGTTTTGATAATAATAATGCCTTGGATTTTTACAGCGTCTTTATGATGCATTATTCAGGAAAAGCTACGACGATAGCCACAACTACCATTGCAACAACAGCCTCTTTGACCACCACCGATCACTCACAAACTCCAGGAGTTTTTGCCCAAGGACACAACTGTGGTCTCTGTGGAGGATCTAACCACTAACCTTTAGAATCAAGCTTCAAGATTCACTATTTAACTGTTCCGCTGACACCCAAGTTATATTTTTTCTGTTGAGTGCAAAAGTAATATTTGTCAAAGCAAAAAAAAAGGAAAAAAATACAATACACATGGTACCTGAATTAAGCCCAGTATTTTAGTTTGCTATGACCTGTGTTATCAGTCACTATGAAATGATACAGTACTTACTAAGTGCATCAAGCCAGCAAATGTGCTATGTATGCAATCTAGTGAAGTTAGTGCTTAAAAAACGTTAAATATTTGCCGCTGCAGTTATCGTGTTTAGACGGCAGAAATGCTCAGAACGAGTCTGACGATGATCTGAGGACAAAAAACAGCTCACATTCTCTGATAAGAAGTCTGAAAATACATCCGAAATTCCCGGAACTTCAGCGGGACGTATGTTTGACGCTCGGAGGGGGGAGGATTTTCTAACAAACATTCTTCAAAACAGCGTGAATGCAGCTGAATGTAACTTCAGGTATGTTTTTGATGACAGAACATTGTTAGAACATGGTTTAAAGCTCAGAAAAGTCACTGTAGCAGAATATGTGTCGTTTAAGATGTGATAAAGTTTATTCAAATTTGAAACGGTCTAATATGAGATAAATAAGAGAAAATCAACAACTTCCCAACAGACCAACAAACCAGAAACAAAACCCCAAACTTCACAAAACACTACTGCTGTCACTAACGATTATTTCTGTAGTCGGCACAGACTTTTTTACACGTTATCATCTATTTGTTGGATGCTTTAGGTTTCCCGCTTGTTTGTTTTACAGATTAGCGCCCGTTCTTGTGCAGACCCACCACCCAGATGAACTTATCGTCACCCATTTCCCGTCCCACGCTGCTGTGACCACACACTCTGGGGAGCTCACTACAAAGGCTGAACACTGTGAGCTGGTACCGCTGCACTCAGGCGTACTGGTCATTATATGGGAGTGTGTCAGAACAGGCTGATAACATCTGCAGACCGCACTAGGGCTGCACAGTACGTCACAGTTTTGGTGCAATTATCAAATCGCAAAGGCGGCAATTATTACGATAAGAATGTCCACTGAAGACGACAAAATATGCTGTGAACCTTTCAGTTTTTAGACCTCAACATGTTTGCATGGAACTGTTTCATTGGTTTATGAGTTCATATTCCAGTCTTTTCTCAAAAGTTAATGCTGCAACAATGAATTGACTAATCGTGACTAGTCGACTGTACACACGGATTGAATATAAAAATTGATAATCAACTAATCGTTAACTGAACTATAGACTCTAGACGTGTCAAAAGACCTTTTATTTAAAAGACAGTGACATTAATATATAAAAATGTTAAAAAAGGATAGATGATTGCTATTTTCATCAATAATACACTTCATTCATAAATATTCTCTATCTGGAAGCCTTCATTCATCATATTTCAATCTTTATTTGGCTGATAATGTATTCAAAAAGTTTAAATAAACAATATAAATAATCGTTTGACTAATCGACTACTAAAATAATTGGTAGACACAGCCCTAATTGATTGATTTGATTGAACAGAATCCCAATTTTCATTCATCACTTGCAAATCTAATACCAATTCAATTTCTTTTTCTAACATTTTTTTAGAGCTTTTTCAGAGATTATACATGTTTTATTGCTTAAAAATACTGTGAACATGAACTCTCACTGTGCGTGGGGTGGCCTCTGCACAGATCTGAACTGTAACTTTGCTTGCCTGATAAGTTAATACCATACTGTGGAACATTCCAGACAAAGCACCTTAAGTTAATGCTCCTTTCATGGCGCAATTGCTGTAACAATACTGCTGCAGAAATGACAGAGCTACATTTTGTGAAAAAATATTAAAATAAATATTGTCACTGAGAGAATCCCATGAGTGTATTATTTTATTGTATTTTGTTTGAACTTACGTCAACATGAAGCCCTTGCCTTGTCCCAAATATAACATATTGTCTGCAGAAACGCTACGTCCAGATAATTTCTTTTCATCTTTTCAATAACAATTCTGACCTATTTTCTGTTCCTATTGACAGCAAAACGCACCTGCAGAACAACTGGAATGACTTCAAACTAGAAAAAGAAGAATGCGATGTGCAGAAATGCCATAAAAATGTACACAAAAGTAATCTATAATCCAAGTCACTGAATAAACAGAATTATACATATATAGTTTTAATTACTACCAAACGCAAAATGCATCAATATGAATTTAAAAGAAAAATACAAGCTTAAAAGTGTACTATTAACTTTACTGCTTGTCCACATGGAAGATGCTTTGCCTGGAATGTTCCGCAGTATGGCATTAAACTAACCAATCCTTTATTTGTTCCATTTTTATCCTCCATTAGTAGAGTTTAAACGCAGGTGTAAGTACAACATCTGAGCACCAGCACTGCACATTTTCTTGGTTCACATGGCTTTCATTGTTAGCTTAATATTTCCATAAATGGGTGTTAAACTTTGGAAAATCGCAGCCACTAAAACTCAGACTTTTTCAATAAAGCACTAATACATGCCAACTGTTCCAATTAGAGAATGGAATGTCATTTTATAGGTGGAACAGGGCTGGCTACCATCACCATCAATACATGCGGTACAATCAGGGTCAACAGAACATGCACACGCCCAACATCTGTGCGAGCTTTAATAAGAGCTGCAGCTGTGAAATATTGTTGGAGGCTACAAAGGAAAATATTAATAATGTCACCTTTATATATATAGAACAGAGCCATAACTCATTCAGGGACACAGCTGAAAATAGTGACGCTCTATGTTAACGTACTACAATATAAACAAGATATATTTCTGCCAGATTTGAGTAGTTTTTATCTGTTTGGGACTGCGACTCATTTTAGAGGACGGGACAACTATGGTAGCCCTGCAGGGTCAAACGGAGTCTTGTCTATACTGTACATTCTTCTCCACGTCTTAAAAACATTTAAAACTCACATATTCTGAGCATGATTCACTGTGATGAGTTTGTAAGTGCTTTTCACAGCGTTCAGAAGCCTGAGCTTGTTTTGCCGTCACAGAAATGCTAACAACCGCTAGCATGCTAACAGTGCACTTCCTGATTTTTGGAGAATAAAACATTTATAATTAAATGCAGACAGCACATCATTTGGAATATAACCGCTGCTTTTACGACATCTGTTCTGGAGCAAAACAAACTGTACTAAACTGCATGGAAAAAGAACAAGTACAGGCTCTTTAAATATAAACTACAGCTATTTGCACAATAGCACTGCAAGATTATCACACGCAAATTTCAAAAATAACAATCTGTAATTATTTATGTATTTCATAGGGCTGCAACTAACGATTATTTTGGTAATCGATTAGTTTTGCGATTATCCTGTCAATTAATCGATTAGTTGTTTAGAACATGAAGTGTCCATGAATACAACATTTTTGCTAAATTTGACCCAGATGAAACTAGGGACGTCCTGATGTAGTACACGTACAAACAAAATAGGTTTTTGACATATTTGCCAAGTCTGCTTCTTTATAGTGACTTCATTTTTTCATTTTTGCAAAATCTTTTGCAAATTTTGAGAGTCACAGGTTGCAGGTTCTTGGGCTTGCTTCAGAGCAGCACTTTCACGTCATAAAAGAGCTAATTTTTATATTTTTTTCTGTTCTGTTTCATGTTAATAGATGCAGTGACGACTGAAATGCATATGTTGAACTAGTTGAAAAAAAACAAACACTAAATTATCAAGTTTTCTTTTCATTTTGGTGTAAATTGTGATCTGTCTACGTCAGGCATGTCCAAACTAAGGCCCGGGGGCCAAAAGCGGCCCGCAGACCAATTTTTCTTGGCCCTCAAGCTTCCTGGTGAATTGGCCCACATTGTCCTAAGACATACTTTTTACAGCAAATTTCAGATTTTCTACTATTATAACCTAAATAACTAACATTTTGGAGTGAGACAGACCTGATATTAAAGCACTGAGACTGAATTTAGATGTGGTGGCACTTTAAAAATCAGATTAATGCAACTTTTTTGAACCTTTCACGATTTATTTGTGGCCCTCCCCTTGGTCTACATTTCAGTATGTGGCCCTCGGTGGAAAAAGTTTGGACACCCCTGGTCTACGTGATCAAACATCTTTTCTGAGCACATGGTATGCTTTAAAGTTTGTGTATAATCCAAATAACGATTATTTGATTATTAAATAGTTGACGATTATCTCAATAATCGATTAGTTGGGATTAATCGATTATCTTATTTAGGTTGAATGATGTTCACTGCCTGCAGAAAACAACATATTATGTCTGCTACACCTCCACAAACTAAAAACGATTCTTGTAATAGTCGTTCATATTTCAGTTTGCAAACGTTAACGCTCCTGGATGTGTTTAAAATATGCACTGTGGACTCAATATTGAAAAACCAAAATATTTTAGAATTTAAATTACAAAAATTGTTCAGCACACAAACTACACTGTTATTATAAATCACTTACTGCTGAGAGTTTGACAAGAGCAAAAGAAAATCACCCAAAAGTGCTATGTTTTCCATGTCGTACTCCGGCTATTTCTTAAGCCATTTCACACTGTCAGTAATACCTGCCTTCCACCTGACCTAGTCCAAACAAAGTCCTTCTCACTTTGTTTTACTTAAAGCCCTAAATCCCCCCATCCTGTCTGCTGTTTACATTTCTAAACTGGCCACATTCTCAGCCTTATAAACATCTCCCTGATTATTAGTGCATCGAGTCTATGTTTACTGAAATTAAAAGGCGTCTTTGCGGGAGCGCCTGGCAGTCATTACCCAGGGCTCCGTTTGTGTGCACTGGATTCTGAAGATTTTTTTTTAAAATAGCCAAACTATCAGACTTTTGTCTTTCCATCCCGCTGTGCCAAAACAAACTGTGCTCGACCAGGCAGGGGTTAATCCAAACTTGATCCAAAGTTCCACCTGTCAGTGTCTGTTCAGTGTAAAGCAATAGAACATATTCCAATAAACGATGACTGAAGACCATTTTTTAACATTAAAGGTTTGAGGTTTAACCATCAACCAAATGTGAAATGTCTGAAAAATAAAATAAATACAAAAGTGTAGAAAGATCACCTTATACGCTTACTAGAAAGTTTCCGGCACGTCTTACTAGTAACACTTAAAGAGCATATGACAGGTTGCGCTACTAATTTGACTAAAATTCAGTTAAGATAAATATATTTCAAATTCTGCTAAAATCTTTAAAAATTTTACCCCATTTAGCAATTTCTGTAGGTTTTTTATTTCACTTCCTGGTTGTAAATGATGACATCACGCTAGGAAATTACCATAGCAAACCGCACTGTAGACTGGGCCAAAACCTCCTCTAATGTCACGGATTTTTTCATTTGACAAAGAAAAATGCATTATTACATTTATTTTGTTGAATTAATGTTTAAAAATTGTGTAAATTCTGCATAACCTTCGTCTCCCCAGTGTGATGTCATCAATTTGTTTACTTCCTGTAATTTTCAACATATTTTTCAACTTTTCTCCTCAAACAGTGACCTGATTGGTGTAAAACTATCATTTATATTTACAACAGGTATTAATACACTGAATAAAGTCAAAATTAGAAAATCATAAAAACCTGTCATACGCACTTTAAAGTAAGACTGCAAAACGAGAATAGGTCTGGCGTGGATCTGAGGATTTAAATACAGCAAAGTACAAAAGATTCTTATCAAAAATATATCACTTATTGAAAAAAATTCACTCATCAAGACAATTCAGAATGGGTTTTTTTTAACGGTCGTTGGGGAGAGGATTTTCTAAGCAGCATTCATCAAATTAGCGTGAATGAAGCTAAATGCAACTTCAGGTATGTGTTTGATGACGGAACAATGGAACAACAGAATTAAAAGGTCAAAAAAAGTCAATTTAGCATAATATTTCTCCTTTAAGGAAAACTTAAGTTCTCCCATAGTGCAAATTAACATGGTACATAGGAATAAATGCTGTTATATTTAAAGTAATTCCAATTAATTTCCTTTGTGGACCAATAAAGCTTGATAATACAATATGATAAATCAATTTACATGATGTGACTCCCTACTATACACTTTGATACAACATAAAAAAAATACATTTGAGGTAATGGTGTCGTAAGGGGCCATGTGGTGAGTCTCCATCTGCTTCTCATGCTCCGGGTCAAGGTAAAGTGTAGTGAAGTATCGGATCAGGTGTAACAAATGTTGCTCCACGCATGTGTAGTGGTTTTCTGGTGAGTGGATTTATTGTCAGTTTGCAGCAACTTAACTTGTTGTAAGTCCTCGTCTGCACCGCCCGTCTTACCTTCAACCGAAAATGACCTCTGATTTATCTGGTCACACTCCTGATTGATACAGGCTTCAGTGTGATAAGCTTATTTTAGATTCAGAAAAATGGACTGTAGCTTTAAATCTGGTTCTGGTGTGCATTCGGAAACTGATTTATAATTATAATTTTGTTGTTGAAACCCTTGATATTCAGAGTCCACTAAGACACTGTTTCCCAACCAGGAGTACAGGGACCCCAAGAGGTACGTGAGGAATTACCAGGGGGTACTTGGAGTGGTTTCAGGTTTTAAATGAAGATGAAATGTACTTTTATCTGACTAAAAAAGTGTAATTAGTTGTAAATTTAGCATCTTTTTGGAGTATCCTGAACGATAAATACAATTAAAACAGAATATAATTGTAATAATTGACTATAATAAACTAGTAAACCCATTTATTTGCCCAAAACTCAAGTTAAGGGGTACTCTGAGTGTGAAACAAACCTTAGGGGGTACTCCAGACAAAAAAGGTTGGGAACCACTGCAGAGAGATTATCATTAGACTTTTAACTTACAATTCCTACCATACAACAATGAAATATAGTAAAACCTGAGAACCAAATACAATATTAATGTAAATTTACTAACAGATATTTTAAAGAAGCCGTCCGTTCTATTGCATTACTTAGCTGGACCGGTTTTGGAGCAAGTCTCATGCATTTTCCCTAAAGCCGTTAGCATTAGTCCACAAAAAAAACGCAAATTATGACTAATCTAGAGAGTGTTATCTGGTACCACTCCATGATGACATTCAGGTGAGATGAAAGCCTTGTCAAAAATACTTGTTGAGTGTGTAAACCTTTTGGTGTTTTAATTTAGATGATAATTAATGATAATTAATTTAGGTGGCAGAGCGGCTAGAGCTTCTGCCTCTCAATAAGGAGATCCTGGGTTCGAATCCCGCACCACCCCAACATCGTGGGTTCGAATTCCGAACCACCCCAACATCACACGATCTCTCTGGGTGGAGTCTGCATGTCCTCCCCGTGTTACCGTGGGTTCTCTCCGGGTTCTCCGGCTTCCTCCCACCGTCCAAAGACATGACTGTGTAGGATAATTGAGAACTCTAAATTGCCCATAGTGTGTGAATGTGAGAGTGAATGGTTGTCTGTCCTTGTCTGTCTCTCTGTGTTTGCTGCGACGAGTTGGCCACTGTCCAGGGTGTACCCCGCCTAAGGCCCCAAGTCACTGGGATAGGCTCCAGTCACCCGCGACCCCTAATGGGAATAAGCGGTAGAAAATGAATGAATGAATGATAATTAAAACCGTCATCTGTCATCTAACTGACTACCAACTGAAAATACTGGGCTTGTGCGCTTCTGTTAAGAATCTAGTTACCACTAAACATCATCTTTTACACGTGACTAGTGAGATTAACATTTTATATACTTTAGCTTCACTGTTCACTTGTTTGCGAATCGATTTTAAGAAGCTCTGGGTAGCAACGACTTACCAAGTGAGCAAGCCTGACGCCTAGTGTACACTGAGTCCAGTCCGGTCGCGGTCCGGGACCCGCGCGGGTCTCTTGCAGACGCCTGTCACACCAGCTCCGGTTAACTGCGGTCCGTTTTTGACGAAAGCCACGTAGATTCACGTGGTTTTGGCGAGAACTGCCGTCAAATGACATGAAAGCCGCACCAGACCGCTGCGGCGTCCGGCAAAAATAGACTTCTTGCGGATTCTTTCCGGAGACCGCGCGGCTGCCGGACCGCGGCCCAGAGCTCCGAGGTCGGTGTGACAGGGCGCATTGATTTTAAGCACTTTCTAAGTCTTGCGGGACCGCAGGGACCCACGGGACCCAGCGGGTCCCGAACGAGCTGACCAGTCGGTGTGCATCAGGCGTGAGCAACCGACAAAGATAGAGAATTTCGTGTCTATAAATGTCTGTCTGTTTCCACACATTTTATTGGTTAAATATAAAAGCACTAGAAACAAACGGTGCATACAGGCATACATCAAGTAGGCATCTAAATCATAAATCACTTTAGAGTTGCCTTGGTGACAACTCTCATACTACTCGATCTGAATTCGCTTCTTAAAAAAACTACGAAGCAACAAAAATAGTTCATCTGACAAAGCAAACACGGTTATCAAAGACACTGAAGAGGCCCGGTGGCTCCAAAAGCAGAACTAGAAATAGCACGACAAAAATAGCAGCTATGTGTAAATAATTGTTCTGAATGAGCGTCACTTTTAGCCAACAAACTCCGCAGTCCCAGGACGATTTCGCAAGGTTATGCCCCCCGCAGTTCAACATGTAAGTGAAAATAATGACTAAACCCAGAGCAGGAGCACACACCAACCTTGACATGTTGTAGCTGCAGCACCAGGTCATCCAGCTGGTTTCTTTTGTCTTCAATTTCTGTTTGTCGTTTTCTCTTTTCCTGTAAAACACAAAACGCACACACAGTTACATTTTGTCACGCTTTGCTGTTTTCATCATCTGCACGCTTTGCTTAATCGTTCAGCGGCATCACTTTGGGGGATTGTCTGCAGTTTTGTTGTTTTGGACTGCTTGGAAATGCCATTATTTATTCATGGTAGCTCTGTATGGACACAATGCAATATATGACGACACCAAATGGAAATAAGAAAGATAAGAACTATAGCTACATCATAAAAAAGCCCATATCGATCACTGGACACATAATTTGTCTGGGTTTAATTAAGCACATTGCCTTGTTCAGAAAAATAACATTTGCACCATGCAGTGAGTTAAAAAAGCAGCTAATTGTGGGAAATAAAGACAGAGAGAAAATAAAATAAAAGAAAGTGAGAGACATTTTATTGTAAAAACTAGGTGCAATACTTAATACTGTCCAGTAGGGCTGCAACAAGTTAATCCATTAATCGTGACCAATCGATTATAGAAATAGTTGTCAACTAATTAAGTAATCGAATAATAATTTACTGGTACATACACAGACTCTAAATGAGGTTTTATGACTCAGACAGAGCAGGAATTGCACAAAAATTCCATGGAAAATGTGCAAATTTTATGTTTTTGATGAATAACAACCATTTGTCTGTAAATATTCTCCACCAGGACGTCCTCAAATGGCTTCACTTCGCCTTTATCGGGATCAAATTGAATAAAATTCTCATATTCACTGGCCTTTTGCGTTCTCGATTAATCGAAAGAATAATCGCTCAACAAATCGATTACCTAAACAATCCTTAGTTGCAGCCCTACTGTCCAGTTAGGCATGCTGTTAGACCAGAACCATGTTGTTTCTTTTTCTTGTTATTGAGACATTCTGCAGTCTTTCAAGTTTCAAATGTGTTTTTTGACTGGAAATAATAAATATTAACAGTTACCACATGGGAGTTTAGCTTCTGTTGTTACTTTAACCTTTTTATATTTGAATTTACCCAAAAGTCTATGGGAATATTGAACGGGAAAGTTACTTCAGGAACTAAGGTGGGCTTTGAGGAAGAGAAGGGACCATGTGGGCGGAGCTAAGACTTCAAACTGAACCATGTTCCTCACTCAGGGTTTAGTTCAGTCTTTATTTGAAGCGACAGATGTACAGAGACACTATTAAGCTGATTAAAAACAGACGTACGGCACCAGATTTTCACAAAATACCTATAGTTTCCATCTGCAGTTCCTGATTTGTAGGAATAAATTATACAATGAATGCAATTACACATTCACTTAACTTGCACGAACCTGAATCCAAATCATGGCAGAACGATCTGAATAAACTACAGTATTATTAGGTTGTATTGTGTCAATTTATTACCCATTTTATTTGCAATAGACACCATAACAGTGAAAGATGGAATGAGTGGATGAGTGAAGGACGGAAGTAGATTATTACAAGTGTCAGAGGTCAGGGTTTATCTGGTCAGTGAGGGGTTTAGGGCGCGCAGCCGGTCCTCCTACAAGACCAAACTCAGGGTGAAACTGAGGTGACGAGACGGCCCCTAATAATATTCCGAGGAGGTGACTGATGATGGAACATGAGCGGTTTTAGAGGATGGCAAGGCTTGAAATGAGAAACATTAGTGAGTGGAGAGCCGGGCCATCTTTGACATAATGGCTGGGAATACAAACACGAGAGTGGAGCCCCGGAGCTGAGGTGAAGGCCATGAGATACTGGGCCGCTCTCTCTCACTGGGATATGTGGGACGTTTCCTGTTTGCTAAATTTAACCGTGTAGAGGGGAAAACTCCAAAATGACCCAGCCTCCACAAATACAACCACACAGTGACATAATGTTGAAATGCACGGTAGGAGCATGTCAAAGTGCACGCTGTTCGCAGGGGAATGCTTGTGAAATTGTGGATGTCAGGTAGGCCATCGTTATCATGTGTATGGGGATTGTCCGACTGTTCGTAAATATTAGACTGAGATTAATAAAACACTGTACATTATATTAATCGATAACATCTGACTTGACTGTGAAACTATGTATTTGGGACATAAAAATATCCTGCAAAGCAAACAATGGATGGATACCTTTAGAACTGCAATTTAAAAAATACTACGACTGGGCTCAACTAACAATGGGTATTTATACAATAGAAAAAATAACTTTGCAATTACTTTGAAAATGGACATATTTACCAATCCCTCGCATGTGCCAGACATTTTCTAGACGAATCAAACTTTTTTGTCGTTATCTTCACCCTCTGTTTTTATTTGTTCTTTAAAAAATAAAAGTAGAAAATAGGAAAAAGTAGACACAGTAGAAACTGGTGAAAAGTTGGCTTAAAATTTGCAATGTTAGACGAAAAAACTAAAAGTAGCAATATACTGTAGTAATTTAGCATTGTGTTGCCAGATGTAGGTATGAGTTGTCAAAAATTGTTTATCGGTAAGAGTCATTACTTCAAAATAATATTAGTACTCAAGTAAGAGAAAAAAAACTATCCAGGGAAACTACATAACTAAGAGTAACATGACATAAGAGCTGATTGATTTTAATCTAAAATAATTAAATAATGGACTTCACAAATGAGAAAAAGTGAATCATATGGGAGCAATGCAAGAAATACTAATGTTCAAATAATTTATTATTGTCAACATGAAGCTTTTGTCACTTGTAGACCTAATCACAGTGAGAGGAGTGATCTTGATATCTTGAACTTGATATTTGACAGTGTAAAGCAGGGTTTTGTCCTTCATGCATTTCTGAAGAATGAGTCGTAGCTCAGAATCGTGGCTCGTAAGTCTCAGAGTGAGACAGGGACACAGACTAAACTTTGAAGCGTCGTATAACCAAGGACAAGCTGCGATTTACATCCGACCTGTTTGATATAACAGAGTGAGCCTCCTATCGCTCTGTCTATAATCAATCTCTGTCAAAAATATAAACACAGATTCACCTCAAAGTGCAGCCTCGCGCTATAGCCTCCGCTAACGGGTTCAACTGCGATGACTTTATCACATGGATCCTGGAGCCTGATATTCACACAGACAAACACCGGTCGGCTATAATTGATCGTGTGAACTATCGCACAATGTGACTGTGTTCTGTCTTACAACTTTTAATTGATCACGTCTTGCAGTGAGACGTCCATAAATCTTATAAGACAAGAAAACTGTGCATTGGACACCCGGCTTAAAGGGCCTATGACAGGTTGGACTACACATTTTACTAAAATGTAGTTAAGATAAATATATTTCAATGTTTGCTAAAATGCTGTTCAAATTTTATCCCAATTAAGCAATTTTTCAGGTTTTTAATTTCACTTCCTGGTTGTGAATGATGACATCACACTAGGAAAGTAGAAAGTACATTGGGCAAAACCTGATCTAATGTTAGAGATTTTTTTAATTTGACAAATAAAAATACACATGAACGCCTTTATTTCATTGAATTAATATTTAAAAGGTCAAAAAAGTAGTCTCTTTTACGTAAATTATGCATAACCTTGTCTCCCTAGTGTGGTGTCATCAATTTGTTTACTTCCTGTAATTTTCAACATATTTTTCAATTTTCTCTACAAACAGCTACTTGATTGATGTAAAACTATCATTTATATTTACAACAGGTATTAATGCACCAAATAAAGTTAAAATTGGAAAATGTTAAAAATCTGTCATACGCATACGAGTAAAAGTGAGGTTAATCTGCCTTATTAAACATGAAACAGAATTATTAAAAGATCTTTTTTAATCTTAAATGAACTAGCCAAGCAAAAAACTCTTGCAACCTCAGTGACTTTATCAGGCTGAGTGTTGGAGCCAGAGAGCTGTTAACAGGCTGTGAAAACATCTGATCCAAACGTGACCTCAGCGCAGTGTTCTTCAGTCTGCACACACTGAGCACAGCGGCCGCGCTCGCCTTTCCCAGGGACAGTGAAGTGCACACGGGCACATGGGCACCAGATGTCAGCGACTGTTACTGCGCGGTTCAAAGAATAAAAGCAAAGTAGTGAAAAACGATTGAAGTCGATGCTCATACAAACAATAACAAAATGTCTTGTAGATGAACGTTTTACATGTACTGAATGATACATTTCAAAGACGCTCCAAAAAATGACATATTGAGCAAAAACGACGTGAATTGTAAATATTTATCTTTTGAAAACGATCTAGAATGTCTTCAAACTATCTCCTTGGAGTACTTTTTGTACAATTTGTTTAATGTCTCCTAGCGTTAGTAGCACTGATGTTATATTTGAATAACTACTACACGATGGCCACCACAGAACGTAAAACAAGTGGATGAAAGCCTATATGGAGACGGCTCTACTGCCCACTATGCAAAGTAGAGTGCATTTAAATCAGTGGAGGTTATACAGTATATACAGAAGCTAGCTGTAAGTCCAATGTGACTGTGATCAATGCAGAATCTTTGGATTGGATTGGATTTGGATTGTAAAACTAAAAAGTATATTACACAGAAGACCGCCATGATTCTCATTGATAACTCAACAGCTGAGGTGGATAAACAGATAAAAACTGTTCTTTTGAGTGACATTACTTCAAAAATAATATGATTGCAGAATCTGTGACATTTGATTTATAATTTGAAAATCTGGTGTTTTCAAAGGATAGAGCACAAAAAGGGCTGATGCAAGAAACAAACATTCAAATAATTTAATATTGTAGACTTACTCACAGTGAGAAGAGGAACCTGAACTTTTGCTCAAGTACTGTTACTTTGTTTAAATATAACTCAAGTAGTAAAGTATGCTGCTAGAAAAGTACAACCCACCTCTGCTCTAGATGTAATATACTTTTGGATTATCAAACTCAATTGTGAAATGCACTTACATTCAACAGCACAGGTCTCACTATTTCTTTTATTACAGATTTAAACAATCAAAAAGCAACAGTAACATAAAACTAAAAACTAAAAAACAATTATTCCTTTTTCTTCAGGGCTGCAAGGTTAATCGCAATCAAATGGAAATTAAAATAGGATTGTACACAATTATTATTAAAAAAAAGTACCATAATCTCTAGTTTATCTGTACAAACATGACTGAAATGCACTAATTCTTATTTTACTGGGCACTCTAAGCTTTTTGCACATGTTTTCCAATGCGGTTATTAAGCTTAAAATAACAAAAAATAGACCAAAGTACTAACAAACTAAAATGTCAGATTTGGACATAATCATATAAAACATACATTGCAAATAGGGCTGCAACAAGTCTAATCGATTAATCGCAACTAATCGATTATAGAAATGGTTGTCAACGAATTAAATAATCAAGTAATCATTAACTGGTCTATACACTCCACACTCCAAAACATTCTGTGTGCTGAAAGAAGAGGTTTTATTACTTAGACAGAGCAGGAATGACACAAAAAACATACAGGAAACATGTCAATTGTGCGTTTTTGATTAAAATCCTTGTTCAGCTATAAATAGTCTCCACCAGGAGGTCATCAAACGCCTTTACTTCAGCTTTGTCTGGGTAAAATGGAGTAAAATGCTCACATTCAAGGATCTTTCGCACTCCAAACAACTAATCGAAGGAATAATCACTAGACTAATCAATTACCAACATCATTGTTAGTTGCAGCCCTAATTGCAAATCTAACTGCAATACTCAATCGACATTTTCAATCTATTTTTCCCAAATCTACCCAAATATCGTGACATTTTCCATCAAATCCAGGTATATACTGATTTCATTCTATTTCCAAACTTCTTGCGCCATAACTTCAGCATGTTTTAGTATCCCTGAACTGATCGAGAACTCCCAAAGCGCCGACATTTCCAGCAGTGCCGCCTCCTCCTCGGTGAAATATGTTGACATTCTGACACAGTGAAGTCTCTCCCTCTCTCGCCGCTCGCAGCCTTTGGCCCCACTTGGCCTGACTGTCTGAGCTCGGAGAGGGCTCTTCTGTCATCACCGCGGCGACATGTGGCAGCCCCGGCTTTATGGGAAGCGTGGATCAGGCAGGCTCTGACAGCACATAGTGAAAACCAACCTGCCGCTGTAATGCTGATGTGTTAATATCAACTGTAAACACATCCACGCTGGCCATAAGCTGCGAGTCAATCTTTTGTGCACTCCCTGTAATGACCAGCCTGTCTGTTTACGGTCGTATTATGTAGTATTCTAACCATGGATGAACCAAAGTGCCGCTTGCTAACCTAAATTAACCAAAACTTGCATTACTAAATGTCTTTTACTATTATTATAACTCTTTTCTTTTCTGTTCTACCCATTTTGTTCACAGTTCATTTCAATAAAGTCAGATTCTTAACATTTAGAGGTAAAAGAAACGTATAAAAATGGAGAATATCATAATTGTTTTGGAGATATGCAAAATATCACAGTGTTTCCCATTAATAGGGGAGACTACGGTGGCCCTCCATAGTCAAATTGTATCCCCCATAGTCTAAAAAAAGAGCTAAACATTAAACTGAAATGAAATAATACAGTTTGCCTCATGTATTATCATAGAAACATACAAAAAGAAACTAAATTGTGAAAGAAAAAACAGTTTACATTTTGATTAGAGGCAATAAGTGACATTTACACGCCAACATTTGTATAAAACAGAAATGGGATCGCACCATAGTCGCCGCAGAATCTATGGGAAACGCTGACATCAAGCGTATCAACTATCAGAAAAATATGTTGCTGCAAAACGAGTAGATAAAAATAAAGAGAACAGACACCTCCAAAAAAATATGATATAAAGTGACATTTCTCTGCTTTTAGTTCATTCCGTTTTTTGTAATATTTGAACCTCAGCCGTTCGAAACATTTCAGCTGATGGATCACCAGTTGGATAACAGAAAAAAATGTATATATGTTGAGGTATACTGAGCCTTCCAATTTCTCCAGGATAAACAGGTCGGATCACAGCTGACCTTCTCACCCTGAACATGGACTGTTTGTACCGCTCGGGCAGGAGGCTACGGTACATTCAGACCAGAAACGCTCGCCACAAGAACACTTTATAACGCCTCAGTTAAATAATTAGTGTCATTATAATTACTTTATCGACTTATCGTTCAATAAATGAAAGCTCGAACAATATTTTTGGGGGTCAATATTTATCGTGTATATCTTTTTTTCTCGTTAATATGAAACCTTCTGTTATTTTTCGGTAATATCTTCTCATTTCAGCTGTAGTGCGATGAATGATTACTATACTACGGTCATAAATTGACTTTTTAAATTACAGCTAATATTTTTATGATATGGTTCATTTGGAAAAAGGTTAACTGGGATTTTATTACTTTATATTTTATCATCACATTTTCTGCAGCTATATATCACACCTCAAAATGACTTCACCTATTTGCACTGCTAGTTTGCACTGTCCTTCTGACCTTGTGAATATACGCACTATATATTGATTTAACTACTTTATATCCTTACACGTTTTATTTTGCAAGCCCATATTATAGCATAGTCTATAATATTTCCAAGTATCATTATTCAGTGTTGTATATTGCACGTTACCGCCGAAGAAAGTTCCTAGTTTGGGAATTTTGCTCACTGACAAAACTTTTCTGATTCTGATTTATTTTCGTAAATATCGTCCAGGTATGTTAAGCCGGTTTTTCCAAGCTTTGGATGATGACATTGCTTCAACATCTTTTGCTTCATTACCTCTTCCCTCCCTTCCACTACGCATCGCATAATTTAACACATTACTAAACAAAACACGTCGGCAAGTACACAACCGTCTTTGCAGGTGATATTTTGGGTCATTTAAACACAGAGGAGAAGCCAAAGATAGTGAGGTCGAGTGAAAACATCCACGGAGGCAGAAGAGTGTAACGGATCGGGTCAAATTGTGCTCATGCCAACCTGAACCCGCCCAAGTACCACATGCCACGCAGCAGATCGGCTTCCACTTTACATTCACTCGTACGCACATATTTACAGGCGAACATGTTACACACAAACTAACAGAAATGCCTTCAGGAGCGGGTGTCACTGTCATTACCCTGATACACATTCTGTTTCTTAAGACGATGTTAATTTGATGGTTTGATCGCGAACAACGGTGGCCCGTTCCTGAGCGCTTGTCATGCCTCTGTCAAACATCCGAGCAGGTGGTGGACTTGAACATGCGCACACACATGTACCGCTGTAAATCATTAAGTATTCGTCACAATTTGACTCAACAAAAAGAACAACTGTGACGCAAACAGCAGTGCGGTAGCAGGCCTTGTCATTCAATGATTTAGCTTCAGCTATTTACTGGAGAATTTACTCTCACGGCTTGTTCAAAGGACAATCAAGCCTTTTTATTACGCAGAAAAGCGCTTACAAAGTGTACCTTACCATAGACATTGTTTTATTAAGCCATAGAGATGTCGCAATATCACATTTTAGTGTTTCGATTGTTGTTTTGACAAGAAACATCATGATGTCACTTATTTTAATTGGGCTGTGACATAAACAGACAAATCAAAAAGTACTTGACTCGTTCTTGCTGCTTCTTTTTTTTACTTCTAACGATTATACTGTTATAGTTATGTATACTATAGCTTCACTTTAGCTTCTTTTTATAAACCTATTCAGAATTGTACTTGCTTTGTTAGGTGTAAATTCTACTTCTAGGACTTTTCTGATAACTAATACCGTAAATTTAACACGAAGCAGGTGCTGGTATCTGCACTGAACTTCGATGTTATGATGATGATGATGTGTGAGTGAATGACTGAGTGTCAGAGACTGTATGAAGACTGCAAATAATGCCCTTTGTCCCCTTCCCCTCTCCCTTTTTTAAGAACTGCAGATGGAAATTAGCCTACATATAATCTGGTGTCATCATACGTTAAATAATGTTAAATAAATAAATGAAATGAAATACTGTGACTTGAATAATCTCGATGATCGATTAAGCGAATAATCTTGACATAGTAAATCCATGTAATCCTTCAATTGTAAAGGAGGGATGCATTGTAGAAAAAGTCTCAAAAGTATTCATCTGGACATTGTTTTTCAAAGCAAAAAGCATCTTGCATTTTCCAGACGATTACCTTTAAGACCTTTCTATTATTTAAGTTATGAGATCATTAAGAGCATAAAAACTGAACAATTCATTTAAAAAAACAGCAACACAAAAGCACAGAAACAATGACAACAACGACATCAACCCACTACAAACCCAAACTATTTAATAACTTCTTCTTCCACAACATCCTCAGAGCATGTAGCCGCTAAACACTTATCCAAAGGGCTAGATAAAGCCCATCAGTGTCTGTTGGAGCTCAGGTCCACTCCACATGCCACAGTGTCCTGTCTGACAACTGCTGCTAATTTTGGACGGCATGTAAAGCTTTGGCATGTCCCTCCCCCCTGCCCTGCACAGGCCACAACCCCAGCACTCCTCCTGCGTCAGAACACTCACCCAGCCAACTTTGCAAACTTTTCGGCAAGTCCAGAAAACAAGGTTAAATCAACTCCGAACAGAAATGAAAACTTAAGGTAGAAAACAAGCAATTAAAAATATATACTGTAGATAGATAGTGTCCTCTGATTTGATGTAAATGCACTAAAATAAGTTTGCTACACTGGTTGTCGTGTTTATTTATTTCAACAATACTTTTGACAATCTATGGCTAAAACTAAAGCTGCGCAAATTGGTTCATGAGTTAAATTCAGGCAGGTTGGAGACATATTGTGTCTACAGGAAGCAACAAGTGTTTACTTTTTGTACTCGGCTTTTTTATAAATGAAAAAATTGGATCACAAATGTTGATTTTTGCCCCAAATGTCTCCCAGAGCAATCAGTGCAGATATCGGGGCTTTTGAACGGCTCTTACACGACTTCACACGGACTTTTAACTGCCGAAGACCTTCATCAAAGTAAGCACTAAAAGCTCAAAATCACACAAAAACGTATTAGTGCGGCATTGTTACCACAAACAGGGAAAGTTTCAGACACTTAAAAGCCATATTTCCGTTGTTAAAAATCTTCTTGGAGTCCATCGTGTTTGGCCTGTATGCTAATCACCAATGCATTTATAAGCATTTTCTACAGAACTCACCACAACAAAGCCACTTTTGCGTTCTAAAATGCAGCCGTACTTTTGTAAGACGTCATTTGTTGTTATGTAATTGTCAGAAGCACAGCTGACAGTAAAGATTAAGACTGTTCTGATATTTGAGCAGTTTATGCAGATTTCCTTTGGAGTTTTTCATTTGTTTACATTAGCGACCACAATCAAGATGGCTGCAGGCGGCGTACAGGTCACATTTCTGGCGTGAAGCGATTGGGAAAAATATTTGAATTGCAATTTTTTGGACCAATATTGTGAATGCGATTAGATTTGTTCAAAGATGTATACATTTGAAACCTGTATTGAGAACTGAAATACACCTCTGAACTGACACGCTAATAAACGACTTAAACAGATGGTGGAAGTGGATTTCCTGGACAGCCAAGACGCTTCTCCAATACTTTACAATAACGTGTAGCCTGGACAGTGGACATCGGTTTTGTCTCAAACAAAAAAGTGATTGACAGGTGGATTATCCATTCGGGGAAAGGGGGAGAAAGCACAGTGGATTGAAAAACATCATAGATTTCTGCCAAATCAATGAATGAAGCACAAACCATTGTTAATCTGAGGTGAGAGAAGTTTGATATTGTTTTAATTGATTTGATCTCATTGATAGATGACCAGTGAGCTTGTCTGTTTTTGTTGTATGCGTCACTGGAATAAACAAAACCGATTCCATGGTTCTGAGTTTGGCCTGAGACGCAGCAGAGGAGGTGGTGACTAGACAGAGATCTTGTTCTAGTTGCTAATGTGTAAACAGATCTATACTCCAAAGGAAACAGGCAATGACTGCCCAAATTATCAGCATTAAATAAGTTGAGCTTTTCATTCTTCGATTTATAACCATCTCTACCTGTTACAGTTTGCAAAAAGCCAAAGAAAAGTAATTTGATTGATTAAGTATAGCGAGGAATCTGTGTAGAATATACACCAGATATACAGTTTGGACCACGTTTTAGTTTTAATGCATACCTTCAAATATTCTTGTACTTATAAACGTTGCATGTAGTGTCTGTAAAGCAGCAGATTTTAAATTTCATCGACATATTTTCTTTGTCAAGTAGATTCAAGTCTGTCACATAATTCACTAAATTTGCTAATACAGTATCATTGTTGTTAGACTGAAGAGGACTGCTAAATATGCAACATCATTTTTTGATTGTGGCAGGCTTAATTTAATGCAAACACGGTAAATCCCAGTAACATAATGTGCTAGTTCAAGTGGAAACACTCTAGATTGAAGTAACTCCCATTGATTGAAGAGAAGAGCACTTTGCGATACTTGTGCTCCTTGAAGCTCGCCAATAAGTCGGAGTGGCAGAATGTAAACTGCTGAAACTGGATGCACCCGTCCCAGCCCCCCACACTATTTACTGCTAACCCGGACCATTAGCCCGGCCCTCACTCGCAAATCAGCACACCGAGGCCTGTAGCTCCAGACCCCCTCACCTTCCGAGACACTTCCCCCTGTTAGTCCTCTCTAAGTGGATCCAGATCAACACCAAAGCCCCCCAAACGCAGCGGAGTTTACAGATTACCACGGTGAGCCCGACCAAAGGAAGTCCATCTGCCGTCAGCTCCAGCAGCCAACAGCTTCACGTCTCCCTTGTGGGATTGGTGAAATGCACTGGCCGGGGTAAGCCAAGAAGAAAGTAAAAGTATTTGAGAGAAATGGAATGGAAAGGATGAGCGTGGATAAAAGTGACTGCTGGGCTGAAAAGACAAACTTGACAACTGTTTAAAACACTTCCCGGGATTAAAAAAAGACTGAAGGATTTGGCACAACGATCCAAGAGCTGACCAAACGTCCAAACCGCACTTCTATCAGATTACGGCATCACTCAAATACATGTAGGCAAGTAGGGTAAAGTGTCTTGCCCAAGGACACAAGGTCAGAATGCAGCTATGAAGATGAAATATCAATCTTTATGTTATGGGGCCTTTGTAGAGGTTGGAATTGTATCGTCAAATCTCATAGAATGTTCAGTTAGTCTAATATTTAACCAATGGAGATTTAAAGCAGAACTAAGTAACTTCCGTGCCAGAGCTCCCCCTGCAGCTCACCTTGTGTAAATACACTGTCAGTGAAAATATGCATTCTCTTTTTCTTCTCTTTTACTGAAACAATAAAGTACAATCACATACCAAAACATTTCACGTCTATTTTAAAAAGAGTTAGGGTTTCTCAAGATAGTTTTCTTCGGGTCGATGCCAGCAAATGTTGCAAGGTTGGTTTTCCGCCCAAAGGCAGCAGGGGGAGCACTTCTAACACCCCGAAAATATATATGCAACCACCACACCGACTTACAAAGCGTTTAATAAGGTACAAATGTTACTTAATTCTGCTTTAAGATGCTGAATTGTAAATGTAGCGTTCATTCAAAAGTATTCCGATAGTGTGACAAATGTTTTTACCAGTAGTGACCCAGCTGTTTATGAGGTTGTTCCATGCCTCTTTTGTTTACTTGGCTAATGCATCTCTATGGACGTTTAGCACACTGGTTCACAAGCAGCTGCAAATATGGCGTATTGTGCTAATAATTATTGTTTTTTGACGTTCCATGCGAGATCTATACAATGCTACTACTAAGTGTAATGTGTAGTCACCTTACAACCCTACCATATGCAGAGGTAATTTCAAACGAGATGAATACATTAGACTGAAATGTAGCAGAAAGGCCTGCATTTGCCAGGGCAAATGAAGAAGGAAGCCGTTTGTATCACATTAAAAACAAAAGTTTTTGCAAGTTGAGCATTGAAATAATCAGAACAGTGTGCCCCAGTGGTCAAAGCAGTAGCACATATGCCACCTATGACAATCTGATGAATGTCCTCAAACTCTTTTCCCCATTCCATACTATACTGTCCTAGCCAAAAAAAAAAACAACGTAAAAATCATCATACAAAACTAAAAAGTCTACTACGTGACTTCTCTCCACGGTGACATGTTTATTATCAAAATGTCTGGAATGTTCCTCAGTGCAGCAATAACTTCTCCATGTCTATCAGACACAAAAAGGTGGCACCGACAGTTCAAGATACAGGTCAGGTCTGTGGAGAGGCGAGCTAACTGTGAGAGTGCATGTTTTTCAAGGTTTTTTGAGCACTAAAAACACCTGTAATTGGACTATAATTAAATAAATGCCAATCAGTACAGGTTTAATGTCATACTCCAAAAAAAGCAACAACATCTCCATGATAACTGCCCTCCAGAAAAGTTACACAGCGCACCTTTTAGAATTACAGCTTTGTCCAGGCCGCCTTCTCCAAAGTACAGTCCCATCTTCTCCCTCATCACTTCGTCTCCACTGCCATTCCTCACGTTGTCCCACACGCTCTGGCCTTGTGGACCCCTGTTTGCCTGTGCATGGGGGCCGAACCATAGCCCAACTAACTGACATCATCTGTGTAAACATGTCAGGGACGCTTCAAGGCTATCAGTGCCTGCACATACAACACAACACGCTCTTGTGCATTTCCTCTCGCTGCTTGTGGCTGGGATCGAGGCCACGCGAGCAACAGCTAATTACGAAGGCGAGCGCTGGATGTTGGACGGCGGAACACACACTGAGAGGGATTTGGGGAACTCTGTCGCTGTGTAATTACATGTTAATAACACAGCAATTACAGGTCGGGGCTTAACTGCATGACATCACAGCAAATGCGGACAATCAGTCGCCACAGAGAAAGGGATTGCCCCAAGCAAAGTTTAATGCGCGAACTGTGGGGTTCTTCATGTGTTGGTGTGTGCAGCGGGTAAGTGGGGCAATTAAGTAATCACCTCTTGGACTTAGGAGTTGGATGTTCCTTGTTTGTTGGGTGATTAATGGACTGTAAAAAGAAAAAAAAAAGCTTGGAATTTCTGTTTTTCTGAATTAGCTGTCACAAGTCAATCACTTGTAAGCAGATATGGCAGTTTTTGTTTTGATTGATCTTAAAATGTGTTATGATTAACTTAGTTCCATATAGCCATCTCAACTTTGTGAGCGATGAAGCTAATTCCCATCAAACAATGAGCTTGATGGAGCACAGCCACAACAATCCTCCTGCACGATACAGTCCTTTCAAACACTTTGGTTTGAAGAATTGGACATAGGTTCCCGCCGGGTGCTGCACTGCGGTCGCCTACTGATCCTGACAGGTTGCTAGTTGGCAATAAACTCTGCAAAACAAAAAACTCTTCAACTTAATTTGTATCTGAACTAGGATGGGGTCCAGACCAAACTGACTGAGGGTGCCCTGAAGTCTCAAAGGGGTGCACAGACAAGACAATACTCTTCCATAAAGTGTCCCTCAGCCTCTAATGAGGACGCAAACATTTGAAATAAGGTTTTAATGCCCACTTTTGCATCAATGTTGACCCGATTTGAACAAGGAAGAAGGTTAGAATTGAATAACACGCACAATCCATCTATTGATCAAGGTAGACAGGTAATAACTGGGATTCTGAAGAACTAATCAGCACCATTCCAATCCCAAGCTATCACAATTATCAAATGGTGGAAAGTGTAGGCTACTTCTGCCAAATTTGTACGCAAGAAAAAGTATGAAATACGTGAAAAATACTGTTAAAAGCACTAGTTTACTAATCGATGGGCTGTCACTGACATTAACCCTAAAAGTGACAAATGCCCCTACCCCACACTGCACTTCGGGTCAGGATAAGCTCTGCCACAGATGGAAAAATACGATGTGACATATTGATCCCAGCTGCTTGATGAAAAAGAGTCTCGGATGTGGAGACTTGGCACAGACTTTTGAGGAAGTGTCTAATTTGGCAGAGGATGTGGACATTGATTGAGAGTATTGACAAAACCAGACACTATCTGGAGCACCGATAAGACTTTGTATATTGTTTTTAAAGCACATAATCACCTACCACTTTTGGGAGTCAGAAAAGCTGGCAAATGTAATATGATCAATTGTTCCAAGATACTGTAACATGATGTAACAGTTGTTTTTTTATCGGTACAGCTGGCGCCATACTGGATCTCTCAAATGGCAGACAGAGATGGTTAATAATTGAAGAACTGATAACTTAAAATCACATAAACAGTGAAGGAATACTGATAATTTGGGCAGCTATGCATGTTTATTGGAGTTTAGATTTGTTTACATTAAAAACTAGAACAATATAGCGTCAGGTGGCAAAAAACGTTTACCGTTGTAGCTTTGGCCAAAAGATAAAACAGGCTCCAATCTATAGTTCTATTTATCTGGTTTATCTTTATCTGTTTAGTCAATTAATCAGGTGATACTGTCTTAGTTGACTAAATATTGAATTGGTATTATAAAGACTAATAACAGCAGAAGAAAGACTGTGTGGAGTGAGTTACCTGGAGTTTTAGGAGTGACAGTCACTGCCTTTTCACTTGATGAAGATGGCGTTCAGTACTTCTCTGTTTACGTGGCAGTTTTTGCATGAGATCTTAATCATTTTAAGAGCTTTTGCCAGCTGTGCTCCCTTTAAGTTGAATAATTAAAGTTCAGGGAATGTCTTTAGTCAATTACCGCCCACTTATGGAAACATTAGTTCTTGAATGTTTAACAAGATAAAACTACTTTAAGAGAATATCCAGTTTACGTAATTAGTGTCTTATATCAGACTACTATAAAAGGTGGTACTGTACCAACAAATATCTTCAACATTACAAGATTTGGTTTGTAATTGTATTTATTTTGATGCCTGGTCGATGTTTATTAAGGTCCTTCCTGGTAAAAAAAAAAAAGAAAAAACAAATACGTACCAGACATAATTTTAGCCTTTTTTCCATGGTGCGTTTACAGAACTTTAGCGCACTTTCCCAGCTTGCTATGATAAACAATCTTAAAATATACATACGTAATACTGTAGAAAGAAACTAGCGATTGCCCTGTCAAGCGCTCTTTTAACTTGCAGGATGAATGGATTATGAAATCATCCTCAAAACCAAACCCAATCCCTGGCTATTAATTAATACAGCGCCTAACCACATCCTAAACTTACCCCCCGAACTCACTCCGAAGCTATACCAAAAAGCCTTCCTTCCATTTGCCTCCGTCCATGCAGCGTGGTAACAACCCAAAAACAACAGCCTGACAGAGCATTTTCTCCGGCCTGTGAGACATTTTTGGAATCTGTTGTACTGTTTACACTGGATCCGTTGGAGGCCTGTCCATGTCTGCGGCTCCTCGACACTCAGCTGACTCAGATAGATGTCAGAATACTGTGGTGTAATAGTGAGCCTAATCTGTTTAAGTACCCAGAGCGGCAGGGGCTGTTTGTCTTGTTTATCCTAAGTGCGCTGTTGGGGCTGGACAAATGCACAAAGTAGGTCTGACTATTTATTTGTATTCGACACTACATCTTAATGACTTCGGTGCAATTTGATATGTCTTTTAATGCGCTTGGGTTGTGTAGGGCAACATGTTTTGTGGTAAAATGTCGTACCTTTTCATGTGTTACGTCTCATTATCGACAATTACAAATAAGAATGATCTTATCAACACTGGCAGGATTTTCTAAGGCTTTAAAAGGTTACAAGGTGAAATATGTCACCTTAAGAGGAACTTTCAACGCTTTAACTGTTCTTCTATTTTCATGTGTAGTGAATGTTCTGATGCGTAATTTTTGCCTTTGTGTGACGATTGCGTTTTTTTCTTTGTCCTGTAAATATTTTGACAATTAACTGCCAAGAGACTGAAGATGGAGATTAGCCACGTTGGTCATAAACTTTACATAGTAGAACAAATAAATAATATGTGTTGTCCCTTTGCAAATAAATGAAATAAGAAATAAGAACTTTTATGTCAGTACCATCATTTTATTTATTTTTTTTTAATTGCATTGAACAGGTACCAATGAATCAAAATGAATAGAAAAAGTGATGACCACAGATGGTATGAAGATTTTTTTTTGGTGGTTTGTTAGTTGTATTAGACTTAGTTTTGCATTTTATTAGCCTTGGTTTAGTCTTGAATTTGTTCTTGTGCTGATTTATAAATGTGGACTTGTTTTAGACCCGCTTCAGTGTTGGACATTGTATAATCATCATTTTTTATGATTATACAATTTATGATTTTGGGAACTGTTTGGGAAGCATTAAATTTTGTTATTTTGGTAAAGATGTAAACTGACATATTGAATCAATTTCTAAATTTTTCTAGTGCATTTTATTTGTATATTTAGAGCTGGGGCTTGAACTCAAGATCTTAAGGCAGAATGTCAGCGTTTGAAAAATAACTTTACTTTAGTCCAGTAAAAATGTAATGCAGTAGAAAGTACTTGCTCTTAAATGAGGTGAAGTTAAAAAAAAAAGAAAAAAGTATCCACTGTAAAAACAAAACAAAAAAGTACTGTAGATAAAAAGTAAATAGCTAAACATTTTACGTAACTACAGTACATTTACTTTGGTTCTTTTCACCACACTTTGAGCCACAAGTATTTTATCTAAGTATGCACTTGGTGTCAACATTTTGACATTCACTGATTCATAATTGGAATATGAAATTGAACTCTCAAAAGTTGGCTCAAACTCAGATTAGTTCATTTACACAACTGCAGCATAAATCAGAATCCAAAATGGTGTGGGTCCAAGTAAACTGAATGAGCGAAATACAGCGAGTCTTCTAAATGATGGTGATTAGGGTCACTGGTCTACACTACTTGTCAACTCGACAAAAATATAGTGCCAATCCTAGTCGAGCTCCATCTACAAAAATAACAACAAAAACGACAACATGAATGTAAAAAAAGTGGTTGAACTGTTGATCATGTGCTACCTGATGCCCATTCCGTCCCCACCATGAGAACTTTCCACTCAGTAGCTTTCCTTAAGTGCCTGGTATCGCTGCCATTTTTCAACGTGGCCAAAATAGTTTCTCCATCTGCCACTGCTGTTCCACCACTTGTGTGTTCGAATGCGAGAGCGCGTTTGTGAATGTGTGTGTGTGTGTGTGTGTGTGTGTGTGGTATGCTGTGGTTCCTCGCTGGCGCCAAATTTAGTCAGAGGCAGCAAACCCTGGTCTCACTGAAGTTGTCCTGTACACGCCGAACTGGCCAAACTTTGGAAGATTCCTCCTGCAACGAAAACTATCGAAACGCAGACCACCAACCGTCAGTCAACATCGGAAAAATAAAAGCGCCTAAAAGCCTCAAGACAGCTGCACGAGGAGGAAAAATAGATCCTTTTCCACTAACTTTCCAGTGTTGGTTTGTGTAGTAAAAAAAAAAAAAAAAATGGAAGCTGACGTGAATGGGAGACATGGTAGAAAACAGTCTAGTAAGGGTACTTTACAAGCGCTCCAACAGAAGTGACTTTGTTCCATGTGACGGCAGCAGGAGTAGGAGGCGGTGATGTCACTAAACAGGAGGGAGCGCTGGGAGGACAAGTCCAATTCAATTACAACGTGTTTGCGATGTGTCACATTCTCATCAGAAAGCTATTACAGAGTCTAAAATTAGCAGTACATTTTTAAAAATCTGGTTGATTAAGACTATACTGTACTTTGAAGTGCTGCAATCGGGATTTAGCGGCAAACATTTTCTGTTTGTGTAGCTGTACCGAATGTCCATAAAGATATATTAGCAAAAACAATGTTTAAAAAAAAGAAAAAAGTAAATAAAAGAGCCGTGGAACAACGAAATCAGCTGCTGGTAAATGCTATTTATCGTGCTATTGACAGAATGCTTATAAATGAAAGTTATGTTCAGTATTTATTCACCTTAAAATTGGTTTAACATTGACCTAAAAATTCTCTGACGGTACAATCCTGAGCTCTTTTAAAACAGTAGTAGTGACACTGACTTCAAAGTGACCCAAGTACTCCAAGTCAGTGCATACAGTAAATATATCTAGTATATATGAACATAACTTATATTGAATTGAAGCTCGAATATGAAGAATGTATTAATAAAGCCAGTACATTCTTCAAATATGTGCTATCAACATCCTGAACTGTGCATAATCCTGATAATGGGTAAATATTTGTGGACCACCTTGCTTGCTTCGAACCTTTCTATCGCTACGGCGACAAGCATGTGAAGCAAGCAAAAGAATGCATATTTTTCAAGGTATTTTTTTAAGCAAAACAAAAACCAAAACTCTGTGATTGAATAAATACAAGCTAAATATGTACAATGATATATTTTGTAACATTTCAAGCAAAGTTATAATTCCAGGGAGACAAGCAGATGGCGGGCAGCTTTAAAGAAATATGTTTTTAGATGATTTAAGACAATTAAAAGTCATAAACAGTAAGCAGTATTCCAACTTCTCCAACAACGTTAATTTGCTGCTGTTTTAAATACTATTCCAGGTTGCAAATTTCCTTTAAATGTTTGCCCAAAATTTTGCTAACTCACCTTTTTAAGATGTTGTTTTTGTAGCTGTATCTTGCAAACTGATTTACTTTTTTTTAACATAAATACTTTTTGCTGAGTCAAAGAAAGTCAAAAGCTTCCAAATTCCCGAAATGCAGCTTTTGCCCTCTGCCGACGTCACAGCGCGCAGTCAAAGTTCGGCAAACTTGAACTTTGCTTGGGAGTGATGCAACAGCGCTGCATCACAGCCTCCACTTGTGCCTGAATATTAAACGTATGAAAACGGCATAAATTGACACCTCTGAAGCGAAGTGCGAGATTCAATGTGGAGACGTTCTGTCCAGCTAATGACACGAGATAAAGACTTAAAAGAACAGAGAAGCGCATGGGGAAACTTAAAGGCGCACTGTGTAACTTCTCCGGTGGAAGAGGTTGTCTATCTCTGGAGAAAAGCAGGAGGTGCTACCGAGTCATGTTACAAGTCAGATGTGTGTAGAAGGCGATTTTCTTGTAATAAAACACATGCAATTGAAAAAAATCTGGACTGGACAGATAAGTTTTAAATATCGGAAAACTACAGGCAAAACAACATCTCTGCTGAGACGAGCGAGCGGCGTAGAGTTACTGTCGGCGCATCTTCAAACTCAACAGAAGATCTGACAGAACTGGACTTACCGCTAGGGCCTGCAGCCGCTCTTTGTGAAGTTGAGCCTCCTCGCAGGACATCCTGAGGGGAGAGGAGTGGGGGACAGGGGGGAGAGAGAGAGAGGACACAGGAGTGAGACAAATCCTACAGGGGCACAGCGAGGACAGTATCCAGTCAGGTCAGTAATCCTCATGGAGCGCTAGCGAGCTGCGAGCGAGCGAGTGAGCGTGGAGCCTGTGTCTTACTGAATGACCATGTGCCGGACTGTCTCTCTCACCCGCTGTGTTCTCCTGCGACGGCTCGGGCCCCGCCTCCCGCACGCCCCGCCCTCGCTGCCTTTTTTCAGGCATGGGACGTGTGTGGGACAGAACAGCTGGGAGGAGCGGCAGCAGCAGGAGCAGGAGCAGAGGGGAGAGAGAGGGACCGAGCGACAAAAAGAGAGAGACTGAGAGAGTGGGAGAGGGAAAGAGAGAGGAGGGAGAGAGCGAGAGAGAGAAACAGAGAGAAAAAAAGAGAGAGAGAGAGAGAGGAGAGCGAGAGAGAGAAACAGTGAGAAAAAGAGAAAGAGAGAGAGAGAGGAGAGCGAGAGAGAGAAACAGTGAGAAAAAGAGAAAGAGAGAGAGAGAGGAGAGCGAGAGAGAGAAACAGTGAGAAAAAGAGAGAGAGAGAGAGAGAGAAAGAGAGAGGAGAGCGAGAAAGAGAAACAGTGAGGAAAAAAAATGAGAGAGAGCGAGAGAAAGAAAGAGAGCGAGAGAGAGAGAAACAGTGAGGAAAAAAATGAGGGAGTGAGAGAGAAAGAAAGAAAGAGGAGAGCGAGAGAGGGAAACAGTGAGAAAAAGAAAGAAAGAAAGAAAGAAAGAAAGAAAGAAAGAAAGAAAGAAAGAAAGAAAGAAAGAAAGAAAGAAAGAAAGAAAGAAAGAAAGAAAGAAAGAAAGAGGGGGTAGCGAGAGACTGGGGTTCTCTCCCCAAAGAGCAAGAGAGTGAGAGAGAACGAGAGAAAGAGCAAGAAGAAAAATAGAAAGCGATAAAGACAGAAAGAGAGAAAGCAAGAGAGAGACAGAGAGAGAGAAAAGGAGAAAGAGAAAGTGATAGCAAGAAAGAGAGAGAAAGAAAGAAAGAAAGAAAGAAAGAAAGAAAGAGAGAGAGAAAGAGAGAGAAAGCCATAAAAACATAAATGAAAAAGCAGAAATGGGGAAAAGGGGAGCCCATGCAGTCGTTTGTTGTAGGATTTGGAAACAGGTTTTCACCAGAGACATTTGTAAAGTCACGGCCTCACATGGAGGATTGATTTAGACTTGATATTTTTAGATTGGATTTGTTGTTTTTGTCAAGAATACGTCACTCACAAAAAAATATGACACAAATGCTGACTAGTCGACTATTGAAATAATCATTAGTGACAGCCCTGATAAAAACTATAGCCGCAAGCCAAACAAATTAAACTTGCTAATTAAATACGTTTAGGAAGTTTTGTACTTTAATTATATTTTATGGATTTTTTCAGAGCTAGTGACAATGTGTTCACTGCAGTGTGCAAGAGCGGCGCGCTGTGGAGAGTCATTCAATTGCCAAAGCATTCAAGTCTAACTAATTTGACAATACCGCTGCAATTTCCGAAAATATTTTGATGTGTAAGAGTCCTCAAATGTAGAAAGAAAGCTGCACCATTTAGTGAACAGTTTTAGATCCCGTCATCGTCAGCCTCGACACTGGATAGCAATTTTACATTTTCCCTTCAAATTTTCTGCGTAAACTGAGCAAACTAACCAAAAAAACCTTCTTCAACAGCAATGCGCGGCCAGACCCCTTGTGGCTGACCCCTGCCACTGCAGCTACAGTATGTCTAATCCAAACAGGAGCAGTGTGCTAAAGCATAAGGCATTTAAATCTGCTGGACCTTTTCACAAAAACTTCAGGACACCAGACCTGGCTGCAGAGCGCGTAAACAGCTGATACTCAGGGTCTATTTCTGGGACAACATTGATCCGAGGCTCTATATTTGCCCAATGTAAACAGAAACTGCGAAACAGGATGGAAAAGAAAGGACTTGTGGGGTCAGACGAGGCCAAGGAGCGTTTGTTTTTGTGGGTTGTATCAGAAGACACAAACAGTTTGTTGAAAAGGTCATTGATACCCATGACTTTTACATTTTATTGTAAGACATTTTATCATGGTGAGGTGTAATATGTCTGGCCACAATATGTATCCTCTTTCCTGCAGCTGTGAATGAATAGTAAGAGTTGCAACTTCCTCATTTTGGAATAAAACACTATAAGTCTGTCCAACATATGGAAGCTTTAATTATAAAACCAAATAGGTATTTAGGTTGATATCCCCTGACAGTATTTTCTGTGCAATATCTACCTTGTCTCTGGTTAATACATTCTTTTTATTAACTTTTCCTTGGCAATTTATTGAATATACTTTTAGTTATTGACAATGGGGCAAGAAGAGCTCATGCGCCAAACATTGCAAAGAAGATTTGCAGAATAACCGTGACATTTCTCTATTTTCATTTGCATACGAGAGCACTAATGATACTCTGCAAGGGATTATGATTTAAAAAAAGCAGTTAACAGTGAAGTTATGAACCAAACATTATCTCCAGGTATTGTTTTTTCTTCTCAATATCATGTCTTGTAACATTTCGTGGAATTTATGTCTTGTCCTCCATCCATGTTAGTTATAGAAGTTGCTGCCTCATATTTAAATCACAGCTGTTTTGTCCAGCTGTATAAGTTTTTGTCATTGGCCAAGTTATACAAATGAAATAGCAACACATCTACTACAAGTACAATCATTTAACTTTTATGCAACAACCCATCACTCCTCAATATCCTGACTATCAAGGAGCTAGTGTAAATCAGTCTAAAAAAGTAACTAAAGTGACAAAAATTAAACGAGGATATAGCCTGGTAAATCCAGACTGAAATCATCTAGGATTTACTGTCCGGTCTCCAGCATGGGAAACTAGCAAGCTTACTGGGCATCTATTATTAAGAACCTTTTTCCCTCCGTAAACCGCCGCGTTTTCTTCGATACCGACGGACCATGCGTTTCTCTGACTGGCTAATCTGCCTGACAGTCTTTCCCATTTGAACTCATGGGGAAACGTCCCGGTACACACTTCTTGTTTGGTAGTTTTGGCTGAAAAGACGAGGCTTTACCATCATCAATGAGTAAGCCTATGATATTATAACATAAAAAGTCAACCAGAACTAGACTTAAAGGTCCCATAACATGCAAAATCGACTTTTCAGAGGTTTTAACCTTCCTACAGTGCTATTTGGGCCTCGTATGTTGTGCCCAAAGTGTTTTTTTGATTGATTCCTGCATGTTTTCGCTAGAGAACTGTCTTTTCCGTCCCCCTCGGCTGAGCAGCAGACGGGGGCTCCTCACTAAGATGACGCGGCTTCACCAGGATGACGCGGTGTTTAAGCCACGCCTCCAGGAAGCGCGCAGCCGCAGAATAAAGACAGCTAATGCTAATGCTACACAGTAATTACTACACGATGGATATGACAGATCGAAGAGTTAGCTTGTTATTTACCAAACGGCAACGTCCGTCGTCGAGGCACTGGAGCACGTCAAACTCCAGGTCAGATCCAGGACGTAGGACTCAGCACGACGCACCGTCAGGAGGATAAAATGTTTATTCCCGTGTTTGTGTATCGCTGTTTACCGGAGCACACGGCGCATGCGCACTATCTCCGCTCTAGGCTTTGGCACAAGTTGGGCGGGGGAGGCTCGCGGGTTGGGCGGGGGAGGCAGACTGCTCTCTGTTCGGGGGGGTCAGATCTCAGAGTGAGCCTTTTGCTTTTGCAAGGAGGGGGGCCAGTCCAAGAAATGGGTGTTTTTTGGAAACTGTTATGTTATGGATATTGCACAACGCAAAAATTTATCAACAAAGCCCTTAGAATAGACTGTGTAAAGGGCAAAATAGCAGAATATGGGACCTTTAACTGAACTTTTTGAATATAATCACCAATAAAATCTTGGTTGCAAATAAAACTCAGCTGCAACTTTACATGAACCCGCATCATTCTTGCCGCGACTCCCATACTGCCTTCCCCTTACTGCTCCATGTCTCCGTTTGACCTTGTCCCCACCTGTCCCCCATCTGTATTCCTCTCCTCGTCCTCCTGCCCTCCTCCCCAGTCTCCTTCTCATCTCTCCTTCCAGAAGCCGACGTCCATATAAGGAGAAACGGCAGCAGCGGCGGAGGCCAGCTCTTCAGGGAATTCACAAGCATGTAACACACACTCTCACACTCCGCAGTCTGAAACAGCAGCAGTGAAAAGTGTGGCATAAATAAGTTCAGCTGCAGACCTGCACTGACACACCAGCTGCAAGGCAAACCCAATAAAGACGAAATGACTCCTGACTTATAGACGCTAAAGAACAGCTGCAGACGCTGGAGGAATGGGAGGAGAGACTGAGGGAATTACAGTTAACCGCTAGAGTTTACAGGGCTGTGATGAGGTGTGAGGATTACTGAAATATCCATAAATGTTATTAGAATGAATTTGTAGAGACATTCCATTTGACTTTAAAACAAGGTAGGTCGGATGTAAAACTCCAACAATGGAAACGATTGATGCATACCTGTAGAATGTACAAGGAGATGGAGCCGACTGCAAGAACTGGACTGAAATAACTTTGGACGTTAATAAAATGCAATGGCTAACTTTGGAACCTAATTTGAAAATGGACAAATTTGCCATTGACATTGGAACAAATGGGACAGATCGGGGACATTCGCCACTGACTTCATATGGGCTACTGTTTTTGTCTGTGTCAGTTGCTCGCTATGTCTTGTTCTGTTTGTTTTTATTTAATTTTTGTTTGTATTACAGTATACAGTAAACCTAATTACAAAAAAGACTTCAAAAAAGATTAAAGGACACAGATCTGCTTTTTTTTGAGCTTTTAACTATTCTAACAATGTTCCGTCATCAAAAACATACCTGAAGTAGCATTCAGTTGCATTCATGCTGTTTTGAGGAATGTCCATAAGAAAATCCTCCCATCTCCGAGCGCCAAACACACTTCCTGCTGAACTTCCTAGTCCTGAGACGTATTTTCGGGTCATCTGCGTCTCTTACCCAAGAATATTCCGCTGTTTTAAGTCCATAAATCACCGCTAGACTCGCTCTGAGCATTTCTGCCATCTAAACAAGATAACCACTGCAGCAAACCCACACCACAGCGTCTTTTCAGTGGCTAACTTCACTAGATTGTATATAGGTGTCATCTACTGGCTGGATGCAAGCAGTGCAGTGCAATAAATGTCATTTCATACAGGCTTATAAAACCTATCATTTAAAGATAAGTATTTAATTGTTGTCTGGTGATGGTGTCAATAATCGTGAATAATCGTTATCTTTTTTTTCTCACAATAATTCGCATAATTGAAATTTGATATTGTGACCTCACTAAACATACAACTTGCCTCAGTTGCCTCATATTGATTGTGCTAATGGATTGTGTGGCAATCTTTAAAGACAACTGCGTAATTCTAATTGTAAACATTGAAGAAGTGAAGTGATTTTAAACTGAAGCTTATCAAGTTCAACAATGATGTGCACTTGATTGTTGCGGTTATGGAAATAATAATCCCATTCCCATTATCACTCCAAGTCCACTTCAGGACTAAAATGAGCTCAATTTAGGACCAAATAACGACGAATGTGAACACACCCTAATACACTCGCTTTAACAAATCCTTGTCCAGCTTTAGTGCATTTGGCAGCTGCCTTATTTACATTACAGGCACTTACGCACAATGCTGCATAATTACACATTGAACGTAACATTTACTCTCAGCAGATCCAAGGCTGGACTAATAAAACTGCCCTCTTTCCCTCATCACTTGCTGGCCGTGTCCAAACCTGGCTTTAATGTGGCCGTGTGTACTTCATAGTCCCAGGCCTGTGGTTTCAGTGTGCTGCATTTGAACAGAATTTGGCTCTGCAGCTGTTGAAGTCCACACTTAACCACTGCAAGTTTAACCTGGACTTGGGCCATTTTGTACTTCACACCTACTTGATGACATTTTACATGATATCGTAGCTAAATTTTGAATGCAACTTGTCAAAAATGGCAAAATTTGCAAAGAAATTGTTGTAACGTTGTAAAGAAGAAAGAGAGAATGCAAAAGAAAGGGATTTATATTTGTTTTACAGTACTTTGGCAATTTGATGAGGTAACTGAGGGGACACGCTGTGTTTAAACCTGTGTTAAAGGGCCTGTACCCAATTTTGTAATGTGTATTATGTGTTTATGTAATAAAGTAAAATATATTTTGCCACAGACCAGTAAAGATATATTGTAAAAGCATCTATTAGGGTGAAACTGACACACTACTTTCTCTGCATCTAATTATAGCATGTTAATTCTCCGCAAAGCAGGAAGTGCACCAATAGCATGCTAATGTTTGAGCTGTGAGAGTTTTCACAACTCTCACAGCTCAAGTGCTTTTAAACTTATTGCAGTAAATAATTAGGATGCTGGGAATGCATTAGGTAAGTGAGCAATACATCTGGTAAAGAGTTTAAAATATTAAAACTAGATCTGTTTTTGCCAGTTTAAAATAAGCTCTAAACACTCAGTGTGTTGTCATATCTTTTACATTCGAGGGAATTTAGCCAACTGTCACACTACCATATGGAGTTTACATTCATTATCTTTTTACTAGGGTTGCCTGTTTTTCTTTCATTCTGGCAATTAGCTTACGACCAAGGGCTCAAAGCTGACTTCAGCCTTCAGTTCCCATGACTAACAGAATAGGCATCGTTTTTCTAAACTGAAATGGCTCTGTGCTATTTGTGGGAGGACAAAAAGTAGTAGAAGTGGTACTTCTTGATCAAGTCAAAGTAGAAATCCTAAAATATTAAAGTTTTTAAAAAGTGTTAAAAAACAAAAAACTAGTAGTTAGGAATGGGACAAGATCCTGTGTCACAAGAATGTGCACACATGTGTTGTATGATCTTTTTGCCATGTGTTTACGTTTGGCCAGGACAAAAAAGGGTTTCAGCACTCATGAGTTACACATTCAGCAAAAAGCAGTGCTACAATAGCAGCAAAAATATAATATAAAAGAAATTTAAAAAAACTCAAAGTTATTTAAATAAATGTGACTGAATTTTAGTTATTTCCATTTTGAAACTGTGCCTAGTTTAGCAAGTATTACAGTCACAAATCAGTATTGCCACACTTCTATTTTCAACCTACACACACTAAACACTAAATTTAGGCAAATTTTTTATATTTTCGTCCTCCCTCCCCATTAACCTCTCCGTTCTCCTTACAGACAACGGCATCATTGTTCCTCGACATCGCCACGACGACGCGATGACCTCACTGCACAGCTAGCCAGGCTCCGCCCCCCTCCATCCGCCCCTGCCCAGCGCTAATGGCCTCCAGATGTTGAAGCACTCCACCGCTGCTGCACTAAAACAGTACACAGAGAAGATATGAGCAAATATGGACAAAGAAAGCACAGACTGCAGGGAAAGTATAATCATGGCATGGGATAATTCTCCTCCTTCTGCCAAAAATCCATGCGCTTAATTGTTTCGTACAAGTGCTCTTTGAGAGGCATGAGCTATGAAGTGTGAGAAGCAGCCTTGGGAACATCAGCCAAGCAGACGTTTTTTAAGCCAAAACTTGGATCTCATTCATATTTCATTCATCACAGAAAGAGGCCGAAGTAGGTTTGTGTGTCAAATGTCTGCAAACAAACTTCACTGACTTTAGTTGTTAATTAAAATATACATATATATATATTATCATTTAGACTAGATTTTTAATTTTTTGCACACCAAAATACATTGATTTCCCCCCTGTTAAGACACTATTTTGGGGGTATTTAGTATGAAACTATAACATATGTAGATGATATTTTTGTCGCAAAATTGATCTAAAACAGATTTTTTGTTTTTTTTTCTCTTGATTTTTTTAATTACAAGCACAAGGGAGTGGGCAGGGATAAGGGGGAGATGAATATTACATTTTTGTGAGCTCCCAAACCTTGAATGCAGGACAATATATTATTACTCTAACACGGGTTAATCAATCAAAATACTACTCTAAGTAAATGATATAACTCAAGTTGGGTAGTCTTCATTACATGCAGTAACTTTACCATTACTACAGTATTATTTCAGTAACTTTTTCATAAAATTGTACTTCTGATTGAACACCATACGTTTACTCTCCAGTTTGAGTACATATTAGACAGTCCCCAAATGTCCCCAAATACCTTTAAACTCTTACTTAAGTCACTTCTTGAACCACTGCTTTATACTTCTGCTTGAGTAATATTATTTTGAAGTAACATTACTTTTTAGTACTGATTATAACATGGTTAAAAGCCAAATAATATAACTAACGTAACAGCAAGTCATCATTTGGGGCAGCAGTGTCTCGGTCATTTTGTCCATGCTGCAAGTTTGTGTCTTTAAAAGTATCTTATCACCACTGAGAGTCAGTGAGTGCTTGACAAACTTTATATTAATTCATTGACATTCCAGCATTTTTTACAAACACATATCAAGGCCACGCTATACTATTAGCACGAGCGAAACCACCAAAGCCAAAACCGCAAGCTATGAGTCACTGTACACATGCCGCCCAGAAATGTTTACGAAATAAGAGCCCTAAACAAGCAGCTCTCAACAGCGGAGTGTTTCTGCAGTCATTGATGCTCTCTATTTCATGCTAACTTTTGCTTAAGCCGTGTCAAATGTCGCAGTAAACCCGTGTTCATTAGAAATCCTGCAACACACTGTGAAACTTTGCTAATTCCTAAAAGAACTTGCACTTCCATGCTCTTGACACTGATGAACGACTCCTATCTACCAGTAGTAAAACAGTAGTGGGATGAATAGCGCACACTTTGTCCCAGGGAAACTAGCCTGGAAGTCATAAATTGCAGAGTAGAGAATGGCCCATCTGCCTCTGCCGTGTCTCCTACCTCGTATTTGCTGACTCAGGAAAGACTCTGAGGGAGAGTGCATGGGCGAGTGATTAACGGGAGCCTACCACGCAAGAAAGAATAGATTAAAGTAACAAATGAAGTCCGCTTGATATGGCTCGGTCTTGTCTAATACAAAGTGACCACAGGCAGAAGTTGTGTCATCCTTCCTTGGCTGGAGCTGGAGGCATTATGAGACAGATCAATCAGTGAAATTACATATTGACCACTGCGGGCAAGCTGCTTATCGCACACACCAGCTAACTGCTAACACTAATCTGCCATCTCTAGAGGCCTTTTGGAGAGCAGACTCAAGCTAAGCAAAGGCATAGTAAACTAGTTTTAATAAATATGTTTTGTTCATCTGTAAAAAGCTACAGCTCAAATCTGTGGAGAGGCGAGCCCACGCAAATGCTTGTTTTCCAAGGTATTTTTGAGCAATAGTAAGATGTACTGTATAATGGAATAAATGAAAGATAGATCTGTTTTAAAGCTAAACTGTAGAACTTTTGAAGCTTTTGAACTCTGAAGTATCTGGCCATACTTGCTTGCCAATGCCCGATCTTGTCTGATCTTGGAAGCTAAGCAGGTCAAGGCCTGGTCAGTACTTGGATGGGAGACCGTTGGAACACCAGGTGCCACAGTGGGGCGCTGGACGAAATGTTGTTGTGTCCTTAGGCAAGACACTTCACCCACATTGCCTTTCATGAAAGTGGTGTGTGCATGAATGATTGATAGTGGTCGGAGATGCCGATGGTGCAGATTGGTAGCCTTGCTTCCTTCAGTCTGTCCCAGGGCAGCTGTGGCTACAATAGTAGCTTACCACCATCGAGTGCAGAGTGAATGAATAATGCAACGTGACACGTCTTTGAGTGTCTAGAAAAATGCTGTATAAGTATGATGCATTATTATTCATTATTATTAATGGTGGTCAGCAGTTTCATGCAAAGGTCTGGGCTCGCAGGGGTCTGCTCTTTAGTAATTCCAAGTTTGTGGCACTGTGAGCCAGCTTTTTCTCTGTGCCTCAATGCTGCGTCATGTCTCTTGATGAAATGCATATGATTTGAATGGAGTTAGATGCATTATGTACTTGAAATATAGTATTTTCAGTCTTGACGCGAGTGCCCTGCATTGATAAAGGGAAACAGCTCATGCTAGCATGTGCTAGCTTTGTCTTTCATATAAAGTTATCAGCACTGCAATTGCAGCAGTTTATCACAAGAGCAATTCAGTGTTTTGGTGAGAAATTATTCTTTTTTATTTAAATGTGCTTTTATGTTTTGTTTTCACCTAAATTTGTTTGTAAAGCGCTTTGGGTGCCTATTAGGTGGAAAAGCGCTCTATAAATAAAAATTATTCTTCCTCTTCTTCTTCTAAATCTGTTCTCTCTTGTCCAATCATCTCAGTCAAAAGCGTTTCAGGAGGCCTAAAGCATAACCTGGCTCACGCCAGATTGATATGTGTATCACTCTGAATTTAGTTCTACACATTATCAATCTGGACAGGCTCTGCTCTTCCCTGTCAGCCGTAGGGAAAATGGATAACGTCATGATGAACATTTTATCTGATTGGTTGCAACGTCGCAAAAGAGGATCAAGTGGAACAATCAAGAAATCCAGTTGAGAGAAAAGCACAGACTTCTTCCTCATCCTCAAATGCACAAAGCACTTCTATGTGCATGTTTCCAAAAGCAAAATAGTCCGTATGGTGGGCGAAGTGTTATGCCCAAGGACGAATGGTAGTAAGAACTGGACCAAGCTGATATTGCTAAACAAGCCAGTGCCACCCTAAAATTCTATGTGTTTGTTGCACGAAATATTGCAATCAAATCAAAATTGTAATTTCAGTTGGCACAGTTATCAAATCTTAAAGGCTTCACTTACTTAGAAAATAGAATATTCTTTGCAAAGATCAAAATATCCTCTCTTTTTATAGAAACATCTTGCTGTGCCTTAAGTTTAAACCTCTTCAAACATGCATGGGATTGTTGTTTAAGTTTATCAGTTCATATTTCTGTAAAAAATGTTTATAATCCTGCAGTTGCAAATCTCATCGCAATTGCAATACTTTTCGAAAAGAAAAAAAAAGAAGCAAATTTCAAATTTTTTGCAGCCCTATATTATTCAACGTAACCAAAATATAACTTCCAGCGTGTGCGATCTCCAGCTATGCCTCCTGTGCTCTGTCCCATGGCCACACAATATTACACCAGGATCTTGCACGTCTTGCATTCTTGCACAGGGAGTTAGTTAATTAGCCTGACAATATAGGCTACTCCTATCACAGCAGCGCCCGGCACGCAGGTTTCTCGTGTGATCGCTCATCAAGTCCCTGTTTATTCGTGGTAACTCTGTAAGGCAGGAGATAAAATTAAACATTAAAAAAAGCATCTGTTTCTCAACCATTCATGTTAAAAATACACCTGTTCTGATTTAATTATCTACAAGTCTTCACGCATCATTATCGACACAGATTTGATCTGAAAGTAAGTATTGATTTTTATTTAGCTAACATCGTATACATTGATTTAGCATTGATCTATTAAAATAACTGTGCTCAGGCCTTAATGTCTCACTTCACCACAGTGTTTGCTGTTAGCACCTAATTAGGCTAACACGTGCTAAGGGAGCTAGCAATGTATTATGTAGTGCTGTAACCTCAAACGTGACAGTACTGTCTCTGCTAATTAGCTCTTAGCCTCATGCTTTTAGCCTAGCCATGCAAAAATAGCCTAATTTAAATTAGTCTAAAATTCAGCTCCTTTGATTCGTAGGCTACATAAGACATATAAAACTATCATATCATACTTTGCACAGAAAATGTTATTTGTGCAAACTCACCTTTTGCACGCATTTCTCGCTTGCCTTGTGTGTTGGAGGTCTAATACTGCACTTTTGTCTATTTGCAAACAATTCTTCCACATAGGCTACTTGCATCAAGTGAAAGTGAAACACTCACACTTACATTCATCTGATTAATGGAGGTGAGAGGATGAGGCAGCCTAGCAACGTGAAGGCCAAACAACCCAAGATGCACCACTCTCTTAAAGCAACAGGCGGGCTGTGTAAGTCACTTAAGATTATTTCAAAATAACCTTATCTAAAATTGAATATCAGCACTGTGTCTGAAGGCCTAGCGTTTGATTCTGTGTGGGGTTTGCATGCTCTACCTGTGTATGGGTGGGTTTCCGGTAGGTACTGCATTGCATTATAAACCCAAAACATGCAGTAGGTATATAAGCAAATTCTTCAGCAAGACACTTCTAGTCCTAACCAAGATCCTTGCTCAAGATCTGTTGATAGGTCCGTAACCTCCACAGTGACAGGAGCGCATCAGGGTGGGCCCAAGTTGAGATATTTGACAATTTAATACTTACAGTACATTTCGTCATTTGGGGAGAAAATCTAAACCAGGCATGTGCAAACTCAGGCCCAGGGGCCAAATGCGGCCCTTAGGCTTCCTGGTGAACTGGCCCACACTGTCATGATAAGTACTATTTACAGCACATTTCAGATTTTCTTTACAACTAAATAACTAACATTTTGGTGCAACACAGACCTGATATCAAGGCACTGAGACTGAATGTAGATGTGGTGGTGCTTCAAACATCAGATAAATGAAGCTTTTTTAAACGTTTCGCGATTGATTTGTGGCCCTCCGCTTGGTCTGTATTTCAATATGTGGCCCTCGATGGAAAAAGTTTGGACATCCCTGATCTAAACAGTATGCAAATCTAAATTTACTAGTGATAAGAATTATTCACCTTCATATGTCTCTCTCTTTCTCACACTGTCTTTCTCTCTCTCTCTCTTTTTAAATCGCATTTTGTCACACATTCATTTGTCACACTTCCAACTAGTCGCTTAAATATTATACAAAGTAGATTTGCGCAAAATGTTCAATGTACACGTGCAACAAAGTCAGCAATGCACCGTTTTCCTGGGTGGCCTGAAAACGGCTTTCTAGTCCATGTAGAACTTATTTGCTGTTGAGAATACAACGGCACGGCAACTTATTGTGTCCAAATGCAGCTTTAGTGTGGGTTTTGGCGATTTTATGTTCAGCTATGCACCGAACATGTAGACCTAACGCTTTTGCCAATTTTACCACATCTTTTTAATTAGATTGATTGATTTGAACCTTGAATGGTACAAGATGTGGTCTGTGATTTTAACATGCTAATTCTACTGTGCAGCACATTATCCAACTGCATAAAACATATTAACAGCCCATATAAAATGAGACATTGATCTGAAGTTGGCAAGTACATCTTTATAGACCCCACTAATACTGTAACTTGCAGTGCAGCTTAAACGTTAATATTTAAATCGCTAAGTGCTTCCTGAAACAGTGGCTCTTGGGAAATCTCCTCGGGCTATGGACTCAGCAAGTCAGACCTCTCTCTGGGTACCACGCCAAGCTGCCTCTGTGCCATTTTCCTGGCATGTCTTTGCACTGAATCAAACAAAAGCTTTCAAACGGACCAGTCCTGCAGCGTGGCTAACTGACCCAGACGCTGTACCAGTCCTGCAGACGTTGACTCCACCTGACCCATCTAAACGATCACCACGAAGCAGCACTATTGCACACAAACGCAGAAGGCGCGCAGACGTAACATTGCACCTGTGCCGTGACAAATGAACGGGCTACACATCTTTTACAGCGAGGGTCTGCAATGCGAGCGTGACATGCGGAAGGAGGGGAGGAGTGTACAAAGTGTGCCGCGTGTCTCCTCTCCAGTCATGACTGAGCTGCAGCCTCACCGTGACGACCGGCCGTTCCCATGACAACACCGGCTGTCAGATGGAGCCGAGATGGAGCCTGGAATGATGGCTATAAATAGGCTAATAGTTGGTGGAGGTGAATGGGATAAAGATGGACTTACGGAGTGGTCGCCGTGCCGTTCCTTTGAAGAGGTGTGTCAGCCATGACCGCAGCTCTCTCTCTCTCCCCTCTTCTCCCTCTCTCACTTCTGCGACCACTCCTCCTCTCCTCTGTCCTCCGCTGTCCTTCTCTCCTCCACCTGCCTCCTCTTCTTCCTCCTCCTCCTCCTCCTCACTCCCTTCCCTCGTAAAATGTTCTCATCAGGAAGAGTGGCCGCTTCATCCGGACTTCTTGTCTCCTTGCAGTTGCGATGCCAAAAAGTGCGATGAAGGAAGTGATGGACGATGAGGACAGGAACAAGGAAGCGAGAAGAGGAGAAAGTGAAGGTGAAGTGAGGAGGTAGGACGCGAGGAGACGGGCGAGGGAGCTTCGTGAGGAGATGGGGATGCAGCCTCATGAGAGATGTATGAGAGGAGTGGCTGTTACATAGGGAATAGCCCCATTCCCTTGGAGAGCAGTGAGGGGTTTATTTAAAGAGGCACACGGGATAACCTCAGTATCATGTTATAGAGCTGATTAGATCCCTGGAAGAGGATGAAAAGGGCACAGATGCAAAGGAGATCAGGGTTTTGGGAGATGTCTGGGGTAAGAGTTGGGCAATGCTGCTGTCAGGTCATGTGAGGGATGATCAAGTAGGAACCAACAAACTGTTCTCAAAGTCTAGAAAGTTTGCAAAGATATTAGTAGTAGTAGTAATAGTAGTTTAGTTACTTTACTGTCCCCGCAGCAAGATTTCTCTTCACAGTTACAGTCACAGTACATTAAAAACACAACCATCACAAACATTTCGTGCAGAACAGAGAGACAGAGAGAGAATGAATAGCCATAGATATTTAAAATGTCTTGATTTCAGGATATTTATCTTGATTTCACACGTTTTGACGTTGTAAGATTAGTTAAGACTACTTGATTGATGGAACTAGGTTATTTTACTTGTTTCAATACATTATCTTTTACTTCAAGCCAATTTATCTGCCAATGGTATACGCTTGCTTCTTGTTTTAAGACAAATTATCACGTAGAAAGAAATAACTCCAACCTCAGTGAATCATTCTGCATCACATAAGCAATTAAATCTCAAAACCACTCAAATGCAGATAAAAACTATAAATCCAAGTCATTTTCAGATAGGCTAGATGGACATTTTTGTTGTGTTGTTTTTGAATCTTGCTCTGTTGCTGTAACTAAAGAGTTATTTTTGCCATTGCCCTTCATCTGACATTATGAAAACACCATTGTTTGTTAACAGGACAATAGAGAATCCGAGCCGCGGAGAAAAAGTGTAACCAAAAGCTTCAAAGGATTTATAGACAACACGATGCCCTGGTCTATTTCCAACCCGTCAACACTTCAAGACAAAAACTGAGGACCGTAAATTCAGATTCAAGGAGAATATATGGTCTGAGAGAGTGTCATGCGTCAGGAAAAACAATCCCTCTCTGAACCGCAAAGGTGGTCTAAGATACAACTTGCCACCCATTTACAACGCCATCCTAAAACCACAACCAAAACAAGCAAACTACAGAGATACACCTGACTGTAAACAGGTATTTCAGCGTCAGTGCAAGGCAAAGCAGTGAAATGCAAGCTATCCATGTCAGAGAAACTGAAGAAGCTACTTGGATGAGTAGCGAAATGTATGAACTTTGTGTTTATTTCGAACGTGTGCATAAAAACAACAAAAACAAGTCTGATACGGGTGGCACCTAAAGAAAGCCAGCATTGTTCATTCATGACACACAGGGCACATAAAGAGATAAATAAATACATGTTCGAATAGCAGTGGGTGAAACTTTATCCCATTACATTCTTCTTTTTTCATTTACTAGTATGCGCATAATCAATTCAAAACATTATTAATACAATTTACACTATCTGACCTCAACATAAAATATTGCTCTCACATTAACCAAACAAGGCAGTGTTTTTTCAACGAGGAATCCGAGGTTATTATTATGATTTACGATCCGCACTATCGAGATCAGAGTGGATTTCATTTATCCAGCGTGACTCCGGTCAGCCCACACATTACGACTTAAAGGTGCTCGTACCGCGTCTATTAATTATGAAGCAGATGGCCGCATTTGAAGCTGGATGAGGATCTGACGCCCACACCATCCCTTTAAACTCAACAACAAACAGCCGCTGAGTGGTGAGGATGTGAGGGATGACCATCTAAGGACACTACCTGAGGAGCAGGCTTGAATGACGGACATACTTTGGGATAAGCACAGAGAGACGGGGCGTGTGGGGCTGAGGGTGATAGTGAGGAAGTGTCTACGAGTGTCCGGGGCAGCTGCAGAGCTACTACTGTCTTGGTATTTTAAGAGAAATGACCTTGGCTTTATGCTCTTGTGCGGTGGAGGAGGTAAGAACTCTAAGCACTGATTAAAAGTCTGGGAAAGCAGACGGGAGAAAGCTATAATAGCAAAGAATTATGTCGTAATGGAAAAGGTCGGTTTTGAAAAGGTAGTAGTAACTTTTTGAAGTGAATTCTGCTGTAAGTTAGCCATTTAATTCAGTTCAATCTTTATCTCTGTCACCCTGTCGATACAAAATAAAAATAAAATGCATAGAACAAGCAAACACAATATATTGAAATAAGCACTGGGTTTTTAAAATGTTAATTTGTACATTATTGTATGTTTTGTCTGTTTGATTACACCAATAAAACTTTTTCAAATCTGCATTCCCATTATTTGAAGTTGGGCCATAGAAGTAGGTGTTGGAATGATAAGATAAGATAAGATAATATTTATAAGACTGTAGATATGTCGACCTGGTTTATCAAATCAAATCAAATCAAACTTTATTTATAGAGCGCTTTTCATACATATAATGTAACACAAAGTGCTTTACAGTGCATTATAAACATTCCCACATCCCCTTTCCCTCCCAACCTCCCCCACAGCCACCCAGCCCACTCAACCAACCCCCCCCCCCCATATCTCTTTAATTATGGGGCCTTTCTGCATGCAACAAAAACTGACACAAATAGCAAAAGTTCCATGACTTTTCTGTCAGCAGAAATTTTAAAAAGTGAAATTATTTTTTCACAACAGCCTCAGTGTTGCCACTATGGAGCTCCAAAGTTGTGATTGTTGTCAGTTGAAAAGACTTAAAGCCATGAGATATGGAGAATTTGTGAAGCCCAAACCTATGAACGATGATCAGGTTCAACATTTGTGGACTTCTTTGTTTCTTTCAAAAAGCCACACATCTTCTTCAGAGTTATGTAGGTTCTTGCCCACCATATGACATTAGGATATCAAATCCTAGACTGTGAACAGAACCTACAGGATGTATGTGTATGTGTATGTGATTCTCTCCTCGGATGAGAACATGTAACTAACCCAAATCTATACTTTTCACCCTAAAGCAAAGCATTGGAATAGGTCCTTGGTTCAATTCCCTTTGTGAATGATAGGTTGGGGCACTAATATTTTATATTAATATTATTAATAAAGATGGAGGAATGAATTAATATTGTTGAAATGCAGATTTCTGTTATAATACAATGAGTTCTGTGGTCTAGTCACTCAGAGAAATCGTCAGCTTCAACATTTGCGGATCTACCTTTGAGATATTTTGTGGCAAAGTCCAATGCATTGCAATCAATCGGGAAATGTGTCTCTGAAGTTATGACATAATCACAAAAGTGAACGCAACCTATTACCGGCCAGTTAACATGAACAACAAGGTCCCATCAGGAGCCAGGACGTTTCTCTTATAAATCTCCAAACAGAGAATCCAGAAATGAATATCCTGATTATTATTGGTAAGATTTGAGATAAAACACTTCAGCCTGTGTAAATGTATTCTAGATTACTTTACCTAGACCTTTGGCCTTTGTAGTGAAGATGACTTTTAGGTGCTCGTAAAAAAAAACAACTGTTGCTCTATTATTGTATGACAGTTATTACAGAGATATAAATCTTTAACCACTCTTTCATTTTAACATGAAACAACAATTTCTACCAAAAAAAATTGCACCTCAACCAAGGGATTTAAGCCAGCAAAAGAATGGAGAATGCTGCCATCTTGTGGAAAGTCATGGTCAAATCTATCACATACAAGGCAAACGGAAACCATCTGAACACAGACTTACTGTCCTTGAACTGTAACCAGCATTTTATTTATCTTATTTATTTATTTCTGGGGGTCAAAGGTCACAATGTCTTTAGGACTCTGTTTGGGACTTTCTGAAAGGTTTACAGCACTTTAGTTACATTACAATTTTGATTTGATAACATTTATTATTTGAACATATAAATGTTTTAAAATACATAATCAAGCATCATGCAACATGGACAAGAATGAAAGAATACAGTTAATACATTTCAGTAAGTTAAAAAGGAGTACGAAAAAGTGGAAACTTTTTAAACACGTCATCTGTCTGTGTCATTCTTCTCATTAATTCAAGTAAAGAGGAAGATTTGACATCAAATATTAAAATTTGAAAAGCTCAGTAAGGATAGTCATGCATTTTTAACAAGGTGGAATATAAATTGTTGAATTTGTCCTATTATAACTCATGGAGCAATCATGAGTAAATACATTGCTTCTATTAATATTATTTTAAGTCATAGAGAACTGTTAAACATGCAAAACAAATACAAAGCTTAGTGAACTCTTAACACCCTTTCCTCGTGGCTCTTTTATTCCTCTCTATATCTTGCAAAAGGCATTTGCTTGTGTTTGATTTTAAATTGGCTGATGTCCTGACTTTGCTTCCGCTGCATCTAATTTATTCCACATATTGTTCAGAGGCTTTTCAAATAGGTTATGTGTCTTGGGATTTGGAAATTTATTTTAATTTCTCTTAATTTATAATATATTTTTTTTTCCGACTTTCTATAATTGTACAAAACATGGATTAGTGCGCTCAATAAAACCAACTTTGTGCATAACTCAAATAGCACTTTTTTGCTATAAAACTTGTGTACGTGCTGTTCCACAACATAGAGAAACAATTAAAACAGGGCAAAAGGAACAACATTATGTCCAAAATGTGTACGTAACATGATTGTCCAGCAGAGGGCAGTACATATTTTTGAATTTCTCTTTCCCATCCACCTTTCCAACCTTTTATTGTGATTTATGCATTTCACAACATAAAATCAGTCATCTCTAACAATCAGGGGATGCTTTCAGTTCAAGAACATTTCATCAAGAAAGTGTAGCTCCAAATCGTCACATTATATTGTGCATCGTCTCTGCTGAGAGCGTGAGTGCACAGACAGGTCAGACTGACAGAGCAGAGGAGGCAGCCCTTTTCCACCCGAGTGAGTCCCAAACAAGACAGGGAGTATAATACAAAAAAAGATGTTGAATAGCTGTACAAAAAAGTGTTTAAACCCTACTCTTGGTTTGGTTCTTTGGACAATACAAATTCTGAAAGATGAATTATTTAAAGGGATATGCAGGACGATTTCTCAGAGGGCCCAAAAATCAAAACCGGTGCGACACACAAGTCAAACTTTACTAACTCTGTTTTGAGTGACCCAATTCAGTTGCTTGTATTTACCACAACGGTTCCTCACTATAAATAATTGACCGCACGCTGAGCCGGACTGGTGGGCCGGCGATGAGAAGAGGATGGCCTTTTCACTGCGCAAAATATTTTGTAGCTATTCTGGGACGCAGTTCAAAATGCTGCGGGAAAAAAACAGACCAAACTGAGTAAATAACTGTAAAGGCACTGAAGCTTGGGAGACATTCGAGGGTAAATTTTCCTATGGGGACAATGAACAGTCCAGTGCTCTCATTATAAAGTCATAAATGTCTAAACACACAATCCCTCAAACTAATGACAGATACTTCTAACTGTAAACAACAGGAGTATTTGTTAGTTTCAGTTTAGTTAACGCTTCCCTTCAGACAATTATTGTAGGCTGTGACTTATCAGATCCCTTAAGATTTACTGAAGAAACTACTTGGATGAGTGGCAAAACATATTCTCTTCAAACCTTTGTCCCGTTAATAGAACTCGATCTAGAAGTTGCATAACACTTTTTATAGCTTTATAGATTTTCAGAGATCAGTTAGTTCACAGTGTTATTGTCCGTGTTGTATAAATGTTAATTTTGGTCGCATAAAATAAATGAATGTGTGATGCATTCGTTTCTTTTACATGAAACAAATTGAACCGAACCCTTTTTACAGCGTCACATCTGCTGCTCTAACTTTAAAGATACATTCGATCAGTTTATTTTTACAGATGATTTCTCAAAGACACTACTTAAGCGTCATTCTTGTATTTTTGATATATTGTTTTGTATAGTATTGTAAAATGGAAAATAGTTCATCTGTTAGACCATTCCACAAGTGTCCCGCTTGAACAGAAATTCAGTTATTTTTTACAGTAGCTTTCGGCATTCACTTCACCATACAGCATCCAGTTTGAATCTTAAAATGAATAAATACAAATAAAATAATACAAAACAAAATCCAATCCAATCAAATCCAAACAACTTTATTTACCCGCAACCTCATTTGCGCCAGCACAATTACGCATTTGTAATCATAAATTCAAATCACTTTGCAATCGCTCAACTTCCAAAACAGATACACGTAATTAAAAATCAATCAATCAATAAATTAGCCGTACTTATAGACCAAAATCCTCGAGCTGTCCCCTTGTTGGAAATATGTAATAGCTGAGGTAGTTCTGTAATGTGCAAAACAAAGGTGACCACACAGCAGCTGTATTTGTGTCGTTCTGTTGCCTGGACAAGGGCAAAGTGCTGAAGTAAACTGCATTTAAAACTACCGTGAGCCACAACAGTAAGTGAAATGTCAAAATGATGACAGCTGTATGTTTGTTTCAGCGTTTTAAATTCACGTGAGACAAAGTAAACAAACTCAAATGGACTGGGGTCATGGTGTAGAAACAGTTTTGCCGAAAGGGCCAGGCGCTGGTACAAATCCACATTTTACCTCACATCCATAATTCAGCAGCAGCCTCCTCCTCTGAGCTTCTGGGGGTTAAACAGCCAGCACAGTGGAACCAGGAGAGGTGAGCGTCCATGCAGCACAAAACGCACACTACAGTCTTCACAGCTTGGCGTCTATTTTTAAATTTTGGATTGTGGAGAGCGCTGTAATCTGTGGAGAGAGATTCAAGACAAATGTGCATGCTGTAAAGCGCCAGAGCAGCGAGAGCTACTGTTTTAAAGTACACATAATGAAAACATACTGACATTGAGTCAGGCAGTAAATTATTCAGATTAAAGCTGCGGTATCTTTTTTTTTTTAGTAGTAAATTTTGTGTTTTCCTTCAAAGAGTAGGTTGTAAAAGCAGGACAAAAATGAGACCACTATGTGCTGTCTGCATATAATAATGAGGAGTTTTAATTCTCTTCAAACCGGAAGTAAAAGCTGAATGCAGTTCTCTGATTGGTTGTGGTCCATCTTAAAAAAAACAAAAAAAAAAACGTGCATGTGTCTAAAATTTAAGAATACGCTCTGAAAGCTTACAGTTTTTTGGCTACTTTACACTTAAGTCTCCAAGTCATGTTTTATTGATTTATTTACAGTTTTAGAGAATTGTAAAGTAGCACTATGCAACTTTTCAGGTGGAGCATCCTTTTGTTTGACTCTATAGCTGTGTTTCCACTGGCCCTGGCCCATCAGACCTGATCACTTCAGAGCGCCTCGGGTCGCCTCTGTTAAGGGTCTGCATTTCTACGGCATGGTCTTGGCTCAGAGGGGCCCACTGCATGAGCAGCATTGACGTCATTCAAACAAAACTATGTTTTCTAAATAAATAAAACACTTTTCTTCATTCAGCTGATCTCAGCAATTCACAAAAAGAAGTTTTGTTTTTCCACCTTTGTGGCCCTGTGAGACATGGCAAAAGCTCCAGTAAACAAAACATAACTTGCAGGTTGTCATCTGCTTTTTCTGCCTTTATTTCAGTTCTCTGCACATCTACACCACGATTTAACATCTCTGTATGAAATGCATTTTCAGTCTTGATGTGAGTGTTATGACTTGGTTATATGAATGAATGAACTCTCGGACCTCCTCCCTCCTCTCCAAAGCGGATCAGTGGGAACATGCCTTGCATTTATTTAATTACAGCTGTTTTGCTTTGAAAAACATGCATTCTTACTGTGAGCTGGACTGTCTCTCCACAGACCTGACCTGTCACCTGGCCTGGTGGCGTCAGCTGCTTGTTCAGATGAGAGTGTGAATGCAATGTTCTGTCTGTAATGGCTGTGTTTGCGTTGTGTAACCTTGTATTGTTGAAGTGTTCTTTTGTGATGAGTGAGTGGGAGGGGATTGGAAATGTAAAAACGTTTGTTGCTTCATCCGTCTCTTTTCAAACCATGCTTTTGTTTATCTCTGTCTGTACCGTTGATGTTGTTATGTAAACTATATGAGCAGGTTTGAAATAAATATCCTCACTACTACTACTCTTCTACTTATAGACTACTCTTTCATTTTGCCAAAACAATACGAGTAAATGCAGGCTGTACTCGGCTCACATTGTACTCCAAGGTGAAGGGGGGAGGAGGTAAT